>JAHLJT010004567.1:64907619-64955587 GCA_031308135.1 Acheta domesticus
CAAGGACCCACAAAACCGGGATTCTGGCTGCATCATTTGTTAGGATTTTTTTTTGCTTAATTTAGCAACTGGATTTATCCAATTTATCGTTACCGGGGCCCAGTATTAAGAGTTTTTCTTCTACAAATCCGCCGTTTTTCGCGCAACATTAGATAACGTTCCCTCTACTATAAGTACGTATGTACGTATAATATACGGGAAAGTAAAATATCAAAAAGATGATTTTCTCGAAAACGGCTACAGAATTTTTCTTTAAACTTTTGGGATAAATAGAATTAAATGTTCTGTATAAGATGACACAACGGTATTTTGCTCTATTTTTTGTTTCGGGCGATTTGTTCATTTTATTGCATTTATGAACACACGTGCTTTCAATGATGTCAAATAATGTATCTCGAAAACTCAATAGTTTTCTATGAAAATGAGCTCAAATTTCCGCATTTTCTAAAACATTCAAATACCGTTTCATAAAAAAAAAGACCTCCAAATTTTTTCTTCAAACTTTTGTACGTATAATGCTAGTTGCACTGTTTAAGATGACATAAAATTTACTATGCCGTATCTTTTGTTTCTTGAAAAAGTACACAAATGTAAGTTTCATAATATCTCACGCCGTTAAATGCACAGTTTCGACGATTTGTATACATTATTGCATTTGTGAGTGGCAGTGCTTCAAATGACTTCCAATTTTTTTTTTACGAAATATCAATAGTTTTCTGTGGAAAAGATGTTCAAATTTTGCATTTACAGAAACGCTTAAACGGCATTTTGGGAACAACGTCACCAAATGTTTCAACCAAAATTTCCATATAGGACGAGATTTTACTCTTCTTTAATAGTCTTAAAGTAATTTTTCGGTTCATCCACTAGGAAACCGAAAAATTGAGCAATGTGAAAAAATTATATTTGAACGGCAATAGTTGTAGCTGGCAAAACGATGGGGCACGACCGAAAAGCTCTTCCCGACCAAACAAATTATGCCAATGACGAGTACGAGAAAGTCTATACCATTCTGTCGCACCGCTAGTTCATTTGTGTTGTGGGCCTAGAACCTTCGTGTTATCTAAAACAAAAATGTACGAACACAAATTGTAGTGTAGGTAATAGGAGCCCGTTAACGTTTGGTTCATTTTACAACCATTTTTACAACCAAATTAAAATTCTACAAACTAAAATCTGTCTTTGATAGTTTCGACGATTCGAACGTAATTTCGACGAATTACTTGATACTTGTCTGTTGTCTTGATACTTCCGTAATTACAGATGTAGGCATAAAAACAATGTTAAAATATTTTATTTTATTCGTTAGAGAGTCGGTCTAAGCGAACTCAAACTATAATTAAAAGCCGAAAGCTTACTTTCAAAAGCTATTAGAACTGGGAAAACACAAACACCTCTGTTTCACATCAGCTCTCGTTTACAACTCAACCACAGAGCTATGATAGCAAAATAAATTATTCAACTAGTTGTTAAAATCGTTCCTACTAGAATGTTTGCGATGTATGAAAAGGATACCGAGCGGGCTCCTCTATACTAATATATAAAGACGGAAGTGCATTGACTAACGGCGCGATAATCTGTGCATCTACGGAACCAAAGCCGATGAAACGTTTGTGCTAGCTTCCTTTAAGGTCTGGAGTAGTATATGCTATGATTTACAATCACAACCTTAACCCTAGACTGCTCCCCCTTTTTTCTACGTTATTAATGATCACTTGGGGTATTCTGTAACCCCATGTGTATATGTAATTTCTTTTGCGCTGGTTTCGAATAATATTGAATTGAAAAGGATTTTTATATAGCTCTAATACTATTGGTGATAGTTAATTTGGAAATGGAAAAAAAATAGAGAATAATATGTAAAAAAGTAAAGATATTGTCCACTACCCGCGCGGGCCCCCGCGCGTGCGACGTCGGGGATCGATCGGGCGATCGAGATCCCCCCTTCTCTCACTCACCTGATTCAGTTGCCGGCTAACTCAGGCGCAGAGCCTCTCTACAAGAAATGGGAGCCCATGGACGGACGCTACTTGTTACCAAATAAAATTCATTGAGGTTTTGAGGAACAATTAAAATTTAATTAACTAAAATGAAGAAATATACAAAAAATCCTATTACTAATACCCTTTCCCTCTTAAACCCAAAGACATCCCTCCCCTTTTTCTTATTTATCCCGCAACTCCCAAAGAACAGCTTGAATTTACCCCCCTTTTTCCCAGATTCCCTCAAATAAGTTTCTTACTTACTAGAAGACAATACAAATTAAGTACAATTTACCGAGGAAGAAGCAACATACAATTTAGGAAGTTTATCCTCAAAACAGCCACAGCGCGGCTCGCTTATGATGAGGCACAGGTCTGTGATCCGGGCCATTCACCAGAGTCTAGGGGACAACAGACCGTATTTTCAGAAGACTTCGCAGGGTCGATGCCCGACCTTCGGGTGATGTCATAAGGGTTCCGTCTTCGGCGGTGTGAAAGGCCGGCAGTAGGTCACAGCTGGCGGTAGGTCTCCTCGCCGGGGGCGGGAGGCAGATACTCGTACTCGAAGCCGGCGAAGAGAGGTAGGCGGAGACTTCACCAAAATACAGCTCTGCAGCGGTCGCGGGCGTAGTGACGTAAGCCGAATTGAATAATTTTGACTCGCACGCGGCACAATGATTGCACCGCACAATCAGCGATAGTCTTTTCAGGCGACCGGACGAGATTGCTCTGCGCCTAACAAAAGTACCGGCGCACTGGTCACAATTAAAGTCCTTTACCAATTCAGAAAAAAACACATGCTTGATGCGAACGTCCGTCGGAGCAATTCCGCGTTCCGCATCACACACAGCGCACCAAAAAAATTAGAACAATACTGTTCTGTCCACACTTTGGAGGTGTCCACGCCAGCAGCGTTTGCTCCCGAACGACGCACCGCCGTGTGCGCGTTCCTCGCTGCTCCCCGAACCTACTCTCAAGACCGTCCCCTCACTTCTCCCTGATTTTCACTTGGTCACATCTCCGCGAAGCCTCTGTAACACCCTCTCCTTACTTATTCGTCGAAAGTTCTGGAATGATTTTTGGTTTAAATTTTGAAAGGTTCCTCTCTATTGGCAAAAGGCAACTGCGTCTCAGTTTAATTTCGGCCAATGTCCGGAAGCGTTTTCTGGCCGAAGTCGATGGAAAATTCCACTCAACCCTCTCTCTCTAACGTCGGGGGGCCGCAGGTCGCCTGGGGATGTGGCGGCGCCAGAGAGGCGCCGATTGGGTCGTAATTCTTGTACCCCTGCCCCCCCCCGCCGGACAAAGAAGCGCGAGGGGACCTCTCCTCGCACGTGTGCGGCGCGAATTGGCCCGACCTCGCGCACACAAAGGGGGCGCTGCGTAGGCCCGCGACAGGCTACTATGTCGTGTGTTTAAAATCAATTTTTTCTTCTATCAACTATTCGGTATCGTCACAATATGTCAGGTGTAAAAAATTGAAAAGGTATATTAGTCATGCCAGTAGTAACAGTTTTTTACAAGCCTCACAGTTTTCACTTCTTTGCTGCTCTCTTTGCTACAGGATTTCTTAAAACAATATTACGAGAAAGTGTTCTGGTGAATGGCGGTGGTTACAAGAACACATACGACCATTCTCACAATGCCATACCATGCCTGCAATTAGCAGTGTTCACAAGAAAAGGAAATTGGCCAAGCATGTACTATTTGAAACAAAAAATATTCTGGTAACAGTCTATTGCAAAGATGAAAAACGATGCTCAGTTCTGATTTTAAAAAATTGCAAAGAATGCTAGGCAACTCATTTGCTTGTAACATAAATATTTTGGTTACTATGTTCATCGAGACATACATCAGAGCAGTAGATACGAAAAGCATAACTCCTAATCCAAAATAATTAAAAATAAACAAAGAAAACAATTCATGAATACTCAATTTATCAATTCATGAACACTCAATATAAATCATGTGAAGCTTACCTAAAATATTCATTATTTAAAAACGTAAAATTCGAAGTAAGTCAAATAAAATTGTTATTTAAAAATTGAAGTGCAGGGAACCATGGTATCATAAACAATCATGTTCTGTTTTTATATATACAGAACTAGCTGAGAACCCCGCGTTGCCGGGGTATTATCATAACTTTGTATTAAACAGAAAGAGGAATTCCATCTATTCCCGCCCTATGGCAGAGCCTAGTTCCATCTATTCTACTGAATATTCCCTCCGCCCTATTCTGGCCTCTCTCTTCCTTGCTCCAATATGGAAATACCTGGTCTTCCGTACACATTAAATTACTTCTCATTAAAAAATATTTAAATTGTAGTCCTATTGGGGTTCCCGCCCCGAATTCCTTTCTCTTTTATAACTGCAAATAATACAAATCCAAACAAAAAAAATAAATGCGTATACTTACGTATATTCTGTTTGTGAAATTTTATATATTATACCCACACTTTCAATCAATTGCCACATTATAAAACTTACTCTTTTTCATTATTTTTCTTCTCGCATATTTATAAAGAAAAGTTTGAAATCAATCTTGCCGCATTAATGGACGTTCAAGTTCTCGGATATTTGGATCCCGGCTTGACAACAGCCTTTTCTAATACTGATTTACTTCAATTATACTGCCGGTTACCAAAATATATTATTGCCTAAACTTTTATCAATTTAATCATTCCTTCAACATCCAAAGTTACTCTCTACTATCCCACTTTCTACAACAATAAAACACTTCTCTAAAATATGCATCCCTCCGTCAGTTTCAGAATAACACTTAAATCGCACTGTCGCTCGTCCAATCTGCAATACTCTATAATATGCTTAATTTACTACAAATAAACCTTGGTGCAATCATAACATACGGCAATGTTAACCACATCCTTCAGAAAATTATCTCTTCCAAACATTTAGTTTCTTGAACACTTAATGCACCCACGCCTATACGCAATTAAAATCAATATTCAAGTTACTTTTTAAACAAAGCGGAAAAACTCAGAATTATTTCGGGTTAGACAACTGACTGTGAAAAATAAACAAACAGTCCTCTAAGTACGCAATTCTGTACATTGATGAAATCAGTAGTAGATTTCAGACGTTCATCTTCTGGTTGTGCGCAGCTAAACTATTGCCATTGATACACTCCCGAAATCTATGATGCAATGCTAGCCGAAAAATTTCCAGAAAAGTAATTATTTTGTGAATATGTTATGGTTTATGGTTGTAAATCATAGCCTATAGTACTTCAGACTTTAAAGAAAGCTAGCACAAAAGTTTCGTCATTATTGGTTTAGTGGATTCAGAGATTATCGCGGTGTAAATCAAGGCACGTCTGTCTTATATAATTAGTATAGATAAATAAGAAACCTGCAGTACTGTATAACGGATAAATAGATTTACTATAAGTAGTAACCAATAAAAGGGAATTATATACCTGATGGCAAGAAATATATTTCAGACCAAATCAATTTTTAAATGTAGCCAATACAGCAATTATATAGGAGTGAATCGTAAAAAGTTCATAAAATCATTGGACTCAACTTGTGTATTTACACAATTGTTAGTTTTTTGTATAACGTTTCAACAACAATTCTAGAAAATTGTCTTTGAAGATAATTTTCTAGGACCTGAACTTAAAAATACTCATTGCTATGAGAGCTATCTTAAGTCATATTGAATGTATAATTTAAATACCAAAATTATAGTCAAAAGAAGGGTAGATCTATTCCATAAAGTGCTCTTTTTGCAGTTTGTTATAAGAAAACGTGATCAATAAATTCTGAAAAACATAAAAATATCTCAGATAGTGTTGATGATAACTTTGTTTATTCTACCTGAGAATTCTTTTGATACTGTATTACAATAAAAATCTCTACTAATAAATATCTACAGTAGTATAATTATATACGATGTGTAGACAAGAAATAGTGGGCTACATTGCAAGTAGTAACTATATCATAACATCAATATTAATTTTTTATTAACCATACTGAGCATTGTTTCAATCTTTCATTGTAATTGGAGTTTCACCTACACAATTGTATTTGTTACCAGAAATATGTTTTCTTTTATGAAGTCAAGCTTCCTTTTCTTTTCAACACTCAGCAAATCATAGATATGGTAAGGTGTTGTGAAGTGATGCCATATCCATGGGCCACAGACTACATCTGCTTACCAACCACATGTGTATTTACCTCCATTATATGTTGTTGTGAGTAGGTATTGGTCAATTATTTTCTAAATTCTGAGTGTTAATTTTCAGTCACTCCCTACCATACAACCCTTACTTTTAATTCCCCTTTCCTTTATTGAAATGTTCAAATAGTCAAGTGTTGTTTTTCCTGTGCCACGCCGAAGGATTCCTCGGCTTCACTCGTTCCTCTCGGGCATGGCCGGGCCTGTTCGTTGCGCCGCGTCGCCGCCGCTACGTCACCGGCACCCGCCGCCTTCGCCTGCGCTGCTCGGGACCACGCCGCTAACAATCTTCCTTCTTTCAATGAACACTCGCGGTGAAATTCGTTCTGCAGTCTCTATTGTTTGTACATTTCACAAATCGGAAATTTCAGTTTCATCATTAAAATACTTCACTTCATAATGTACACCAGCGTGTGGATGATACTTGGTTATCACACTTGATCATACAGACATATTAATACAGTCCTCGATTACTTACTTTCAGTTTCTTTACCCCAATATAGTTGTGACGATAATGTAGAGTTTCTCATAATAACGTTGGTCACTACCGAACGTCTATTCACTGCCTCCCTTACTTATTGCACGCACCTTATGTCCGCATGGCAATCACTGGATGCCGGCATTAGCATGAGGTATCGCTCTTCCCTCGACCGTTATTAACAATTCTATCTTCACTTCAGTTTTCACAGTCACATATAACACTTAACGATCCGCTCGCACAATTCCCCCACCCTTCTTTGAACACATTACACTGATTTTTCCCGTCGTCTCGCTCAACCGTCCACACTCCGCCATGTCTGGGTGCTGTCTCTTCTTTGTCCAACCGCTTCCGCTGAAAATGCTGGAAATGGACTTCTTGTGCCATTTTTGGAATTGGGCCGGAAATCTTGAGTCTTCTTTTGTCTACAAATAGGGATAATTATAGCTAATTTCCAAATATTAGGAAAATAGTGAAAACGAAGAAACGAATTCCAAATATTAGTGAATGCAGCATCATCAAAATATTAATGAATTGAAATTTTTATTTCCTAACAATTTCAGTAATTTATTAGTAGGGCCTGGATAATTATGTACTAAAAATTGTGAAAAATATGTATATTGTGACCGTACTGTACCTTTCTGGTCTGCCAGGCAGGTAACCTGTAATCCACACATACAATACAACTTGTTAGGACCAGGGTTGGTTTTAGGGGGATCACCCTGATAAGCATTTGACAACATATCTGGAATATTCTATGGAAATATCATTCCCTTTATTATTTATTGAACCATAACTCCAAAGTTTCACAACCTCTAATATTAAGTCTCTGTTTCTTTCTATTAGCAAACACCAACATGAATTCGTATACAAAACATGCAATTTGTTACTCTTTATTAATTATACTTCGCTGCCATGTGAGCGCCCGGAAATGCTCGCGAACACGTCCACGCCGTTACCCAAATCCTTCGTTCTTCACAGTACTCGCAGACGAAATTCATTCGGCATACTCGAACACTCGTGTGTCTCACGCAACGGGAGCATTAGTTTCACGATTAATCTTTCTCTGTACAACTCAACAAGTGTGAATGACGTTGTGTAATTCTTGGATTGTAAAGCGTATGTACCATCTTATCAATTGTCTCTTTATCATGCATTTACCATTTATAGGTCGGTTCTATTATTTGTAGCATTTTATAGGTCGATACAGCTCTGTTCGACACAGGCGGCTGTTGGTGTGGCGTAGTGGTACAAGTGCGGTTCGTTGACTGTTGAGTATCAGATGTCGGGTCTCGGTACGGAAAACGTTTGCTGGTATAATACACTTTTGCTGGTTTATGACAGTGGTGGAATAGCAATAAGGACCGTATAGAAGCAGAGCGAGAAAGTGTGTACATTGGAAGCACCACGTTTATATATTTGATTAATATTCTGTATAATTTTTTTCGTGGAATTTTCCGGATATTTTAATTGTTATTTGCGCTATTCGGAGCGGTGATTAATCCAACAAATAGAAGATAATTAAAATGGATCCAGTCGTTCTTGAATTATAAATGGTTTAATTAACACGACTTTGTTTTATTTACTTAGATTCCGCACGTCTTTGAGCATGTGGGGTAATATTAAGAAGCAATTTTTCTGAGAAATGCACTATTATTTGTTCAAATATTTACAAATATGGTAGTATTTATCCTCAATTTAAATAATCAAAATATGTTTACTTGCAGTGTATGAAAAATACTGCCTCAACATTCCATTTCTACATTTTTCTAATTGTCATTTGTGACATTTCTAGACAATATTATAAAATATGGCAAAATTGTAATATTACTTAACACCAATAATGCATAGAGTAAAGAAACAAGGTTTCTGTTCAGCGCAGGAAGATTTTGTGCAACAATTGAAACCTTGTTGCGATTTATGGGATCCTTTTTTTTTCAGTGTAGTACCAAATTTCAACTCCAGTACTCTTCACGTAACTGATGCAATACGTTCCAATCCATGCAGTACTTGATTCTTTCAACCAGTAAACAAAGCTCTGTAGTGTTGCCAGATGTACTTACGGCCTCCTTGGACCACTATAACACGTTACGATTAGCATTTAAAAAATACTATGTCGACTGTAGGTGCCCTGTCAAGTATAGGTGCTCTTATTTTACTAATTTACCCCACTAAATCACAACCTAAGATATTTACGCTATGACGACCTAAAATGCCAAACCCACTAATCATTAAAAATGTAAATTTAAAATGGATCAAAAAGGATCAACCAGTAAGATATTTAGGAGTACTTCTTGATCAAAAACTAACGTGGAAATATGACATTAAAGAAATAGCCAATAAAACATACGTGAAAATTGCAAAACTATATCCACTTTTAAATAACCACTCAAGACTAAGAATAGAAAATGGGATAACTATATTCAAATCCATTATCAGACCATCGCTTACTTACGCCTGCCCAGTCTGGGGTGGAGCCGCAAAAAGTAACTTGGAGAAAATTCAGGTAGTTCAAAACAAATTTTTAAGACGCATAATTAAAGCACCATGGTACGTGTCAAATAGACAAATTAGAAACGAGTTGAACATAGAAAATATAACTACTTACATTAGTAAACTATCAGTAAAATTTTTTGAAGCATTACCAGAAGCAGAATGCGTTAAAAACTTCAATTTAGGACGATCAGCAGAAGACCTAAAAATTATTTCAAGGTTCCCCAAGGACAAACTACGCCCGCCATAAACGTTCAAATAAGAAAGCAAATTGAATAAAAAAAGTATTAAACTTACAGACATAACATTCAATGATAGAATACTACAAATTCAAAATGAAGTTTAAAAAAAATTCAAACACTAAATCGTAACAAAGTGAGAGGGAGCTTCAAATAAATGAACTCCCCGCCTGCCTATGCCCTAACCCTGTTCTAGTGTTAAGTAATTAAAAGCTCTGTAAAATCAATGGATTGAACAGATAGAAAATAAAGCTGTTAAAAAAATGTACTAATTTGTTTCTGAATAATCTCTAGAGTTTTTAAGAAACTGAAATAATTGGAAGCTCGCTTTGTTGCAGATCTGTAAATGCAAATTAAGATAATCTGTTGTTTCAAAAACTTTTTCAATTGCCAATAAATTGAAATCTGACATGGTGGTATCATTCTGACAAGGTAGTATATTGACAAGTCAATATCATTTCTTACGTAAATACACGAACCTCCGTAAGAATCGCCCTTATTTGATCATTACAATATTACACAATAATTATATTAAACTAAGCAAGATCAGACAACAAGATCATTACAACATTAAACTAAACTAGCGTACCCTTGCGAGAACTCTCGCATGTTAAACCCCATCCTTTCCCAATCCCTCTGTCTAACCTTTCTATTAAGGATCGTTGTTAATGAAACGTGTTTATTTGTTTGAAAATGCAACTTTTAATTAACTTACAGAATATCAAACAAAAATAATAGAACAATTTATGTTGGAAACAAATTTTCATTAAATATTTATTCAGCATTATAGAGAAATGTTCTTGGAAAAATTCATTATTCTTTAAAAACAACATTTGAAGAAATTATTTAATCTTTGTCGAGAGTTTGCTTTTCACTTCCTTTGAATGTCACAAAAATTTTAGAAAAAGTTTTTACTCTTGAGACAAGTAAAGTAGAAGGCCAAGAAAAGTAGTGCGAAAATACCGGATCGGGAAAGAACAACCCTACTCTTCGCAATATTATTTAACTTTCCTTCATTTGTTATGTGGAACAGGAGGAGGTTTTGGATAGGCAGGGTGCCAGCATGCTGGGGTGCGAAAATAGGAAAATTATTTCTGTACTAAAAAGTATTGGATTATTTTCTGCGTTCTCATGTACCTAGACTTCACTTCGGTACATGGAAATGTTGCTCAAACGATGTTTGGGTATTGGATATCTTAACGAACGGACACCTTGCGTTTAATATCAAACGGTGTATTATTTACAAAATGAGTTTGCAGCTGGGCGTTGATGTACATGTTTGCAGATACCGCCAACATTTAAATCGTGCCTTTGGACTGCGAATGTTGGCAGTGTCGAGTGACTTACACTTGGGTTTCTATTTTTGGCGTGTGGGGGCTTGTCTTCACTAAGGAATATCACATGGCATTTCGTGTCTTTCTCCGTCGTGCCGTTGGAATTCGCATGATCGCCAGCACTACTCAACAGTCACGATGAGGCGACTCCTAGAGGCACGACCGAGAACGATGCGAAACACCGTGAGATATTCCATCGTGAAGACAAGTCCCCACACGACAAGAAATAAAAATCCAAGTATAGGCTATTAATTCTATAATTTTAAATTAAGTTGCTTCTTTAAATTAATTCACGCAGTATTGTAGGATAGCGCGTTTTGATTTTGATTTTTCATTTATATAAAGATAATTTACTTTGCATAATTAAAAAGTTTGTTCTTTGTGTTGTGCCGTAGCACAAGTTTTCCCCTACTACCTCACACGCATCCCTTCTATTTCCATTCTAAGAAGGAAATTGGTTAACGAAACGTGTTTATTTGTTTAAAAATGTATAAAGGTAACTTGCAATGTAATGACACAATATCAAATAAAAATAAAAAACAATGCAATTGACGTTTCAAAGAAATTTTTCAACTAGGATTTATTCAGTATTATGGAGCGTTTTCTTGAAACAATTCACACTTTCTTAAAGAGAACATTTGAAGAATTATTTAATATTTTTGACAGTTAGTTTTTAGATTTTTGTGATAGTCGCAAAAATATATTAGCGTTTGACTTTTGAGAAAGTTACGCGTGACTTGAAAATTTCAATTAATCACTGCTGTTAAGGAACATTCCGGCAAAGGTAAAACACAAACACAGTCTTCACTCTTTACTGTACACCCACATCTCTCCACATAATTATGGAAGGAGTAAGTGCTATGTACCTAATGGTACATAGCACTTACAGACCACGGCAAAACATCAATTGAATGGTTTCACTACACGCATAAGACACATCTTCATAGGTATCAAGCAGTTATAATAATACTTCTAGTTGTGTCTGGAGAGCAAATCTTGAATTAATGATTATGCAAATAAACCTCGTCAGACTGCACAAACCACGGTGTATACAGAAAGCATAAATATAAGATTGAGGAATCTAAGTCTTGGAAGCATGTCGTCACTGAAATGGCTACCTGCAGCAAGGGCTGAAGTATTGAGGTCGCCTTGATAGTATTGAAGCGCGGAACCGAACATTTAATTGAATGTCGAGAAATGTCTCGTCTTGTAGATTATGGTGTGAAAAACGTTTCTTTGGGGCCTGTGACCTCAAAATTTTAGTTTTTAAGGCCCCAGAACGCTTTCTTTAGGAGTTATTTGACGAAAACATTGGCAAGTGTTGCGGGTTACATTTAACTTGAATATTTAGATGAGTTTTTTTAAAAGAAATTATCTATATTTTTAAAATCAAAGTGTAATTCGTCACGTCCCCGTGAAATTCTCTTCCTTTAGAGACCTCATTTATAAAGACTGGTTGCGTGTGAGAGCCCCAACGGAAAGGTATACTACTGAAATAATACAGGAGACGATGATGTATAGATGCGACAGACAATGTTGTCTTTGTGATGTAAAACTGGTCTTCCCCTCCGAGTCTCGGCAGCAAAGCGTTAAAGCTAAAATTGCTTTTTTAGTGACATTTGGATCAAATTGGGACTGACTCTTCTAAATGTGATAGAAATTACGAGAAAAAGTTTCAGGCACAAAAAGTAATTTATAGTAGGTTTTTTACTGGGTATGATATATCATACAGTGGGGAAAAACCATGTACTGACGTACTCAATACATTGCTTTTTTTCCGATCTGCAAAACTCACAAAATTGAACATATCATAAGCTATTTTCAGAAATGTTGGCTTATTTCCTATTTCGAAAAGATTTTTCTTCCAAAAAATGTCTTTGTAATTAGTTTGTTGATCAGTTTCTGCAATGAACACAAAAATAATACAATGAATTTTATTGTACATGGAGACCAATACATAAATTGCAAACAATTGTTAAACAATCATTTTTTTCAATAAAACATTAATGTATCTTGGTGAAAGTGGTATCTAGAAAACCATGGAATTCACATTACTATTTTCTGCAGTGGTATTTTGTGCACCTTCCAGAGAAACTGGTTTGAGTATCTTATTTTCAACAAGATGGTTCCATATAACATCGATTCTTATAGCAACAGGAACTTGTCGAGGATTCGTGGTTTCACTCTGCGGATTTTCTCCTATCTGTGGAGATGCCAGTAAATAGAGTGTGATATTTCCAATAAATTCCAAAAGAGGAATTCCATTGTGGACTTGCCGATACAGCAATCAAATGTTAATCAGAAGACCGTGAACATTGGCAAGTCTGATTCTGCAATCTGATTCTAGTTCTGTACACTCTCTTTTGTTGATCAAATACATCGACATCACCCATACCTGAGTTGCACATTTTTATAAGAGATGGCTACGGTAGAGAAACTTTAGTTAGGATTACTAAAGTTAGTAGCGATCACCATTTGGCAATTGTCTTTCAGAATAGTAATATTTTTTCTCTTATCTATAAATACCTTTGAAACAAAGTTGACTCACAAATATTCAGTGATTGAAGAAATTTTCCTGGAATGCAGTCTCATTTACCAGCACATGGAGTAAGCGCACAACTTATTCATCAGGTCGAGCCAAATACCAATATTTGAACCCATATCATATTGACTTGCCACAAATGGAAATGGATGTTTCATTGAACGACATCCGTAGTATGGTCCCATTGCCTCATCTAACAAAATTCATTGCCCAAAGGCTCATGCAATGACTGGAACGGCATGTTTATAGGATCCAGAAGAGGATGAATTTTATAAACTTTGACGGCCCTGCCAATATTGGCTTTAGTGGCAAAGTCGATTTAGATGGGCAATGTCGTTCATTTATAGTGAACGGTTCTTTATACGGAGCGTTCTTTTAGTGAACTAGTTCAAAAGAACGAAATAGTTCATTTATTTCCGCCACGTACACAGGAATGCCGTATTGGGCGGAATATCTCCAATAGGGCGAAAAGCAAGCGTCGACTTGCGAGAAGAAAATGCATTTTGGGGGCAATGGCGGAATCCGTTGTATCCTGAGAGGGCTGTGGGCGGTACGCTGAAAATTGAACAAGCATTTAAGTCATGAGACTAGACTAATAGGTAAGCTTTATGTACAAGAGTATTTATTTTTAAACGTCTTGTGAACGTGCAGCTATTTTGAAATTATCAGCCCCAGTGTCAGAGCTTTATTCACCACTTACCCTTCTTCCCCACTAAGTTATTTGTCGTATTTTCCCAGAAGGGATCTGTCGACCCTGCACGTAGGTGTTTTTTCAGCGTTGAAGTTGAGATTTTTGCCGACACACTTAGTTCACGAAATAAGAGCATTTTCCACCTATGTATAAAAATTATGTGAACATTTCGTAATTTTAAATTGCATGGCATATTACATGGCATTTTTCATGTCCTGTTAACAATGCACGGAATCTGCCTTTATTGTAGACAGAGATATAGAATTAGATTTTTATGATACGAGTGGTAAGTGTTTCATTTTATTTTGCGTGAAATGTTGCAACATGAGACCGAGAAGCCGAGTGACGCAACTAAATAAAATCACTTTTGCCACGTGTCGTACACTATTTTTAGAGAGCCTTATTGAGTTTCATTATATTTTTATTCAAACATATAAATCAAATCTACGTTGTATGGTTAGCAGTAGCTCATGCTATCAGACGAAAGTATTTTGTTTTCATTGTTATATTCACAGTTTTATCTGAATAAATTGAAATATTGTTTCACTTATAGCGCTAGTGCTAAAAAATCAACTATCAGTACACTCTGCGTACCCCAAAAGTAACTTCTTTTTGTATACACACAAGACGAGCAGCCGGTATATTCGTATCCCCAAAGTCACGTGACTTCCGACCACCGCAGTGCTGAAACCTGCGCAGTGGGCTCATGCGCACCTTAGTAGTATCTATCCTATGTGACCGCTGAACTACGCGAGAGAACTAATTGAACTACTGAACTAATGAACGATGACCGGTGAACTAAGAGAACTAAATGAACTACTGAACTAAATGAACTAACTGAACTAAAAGAACTACGAACGGTAACCGGCGAACTACGAACGATGACCCGTGACAGATGAACTATACCACCACGGTGTAAGAGCTATTCACCACGGTGTAAGAGATATAGGTGTGTTCACTCCCAGTCTAAAATTGAAGTTAATGTGACAGTTCTCGCTATATAAGCGCTGCGAACGACTTGGGCATTTTTTGGGACAAGATTGTGATCCATTTAATAACTTTGTCACCAGCTGGTTTCAACGCAGTTAATAGTCATTTCGCGGTGGAATTTCTAAAGTCGGCTGGAGTGAATAGTTAAAAAAATGGGTAGAAGGTGTTTTATAAAACACTGTGATAGTAACAGTGAAAAATGTCATTCGCAGGAAATGACTTTATTTCGTGTTCCGAAGCGAGATCTACGAAAGAAATGGGATTGAAAGTGTTCCCCAGAAGAAAAGAAAATTGAGACAAGACGAATATGTTCGCGAAAAACATTTCAAAAGTGAAGAAATTATTGTTATGCAAAATGCTGTAAGTAACATTTCAAGAATTGATCATATACTGTTAATGAGTTAATTGTAAAATAATGTAAATAATTTGTAAAATCATACATAATCAATATTGAGAAATGTACAAAAAAGTGAAGTACAATGTACAGTGCAACGAAGTACAAACCTATTGATTGATTGATTGGTTACACGCTGGGTTTCTGAGCAAAACAACATGACTCTCACTTGATTAATAGTAAATCACTGTTGAAATTTGTTTCGTAAAAGTAATCTGATTATTATTATATTGTCTTTAGAATAACATCACCTCCTGCTTTAAAATACAAATCCTCATCCTGTGGTACATTAAAAAAATAACACCTCCGACAAATATTATAATACGTCTTGAAGACTTTAATACATTTTCATTACGGTTTCTCCGATTAAGACAAATGCTGCACTGTGGAAAACTGGTGGAAGCCACTAAATCGCGAGACGCCATCATGAATGCCCAACATCGATCGTGCGCACCGTACGGACAAGCGAGGAACTAGCCTCAAACTGGCTTCAAAAATTTTCTCCAAAAGGCGGCTAGTTTACACACCTACATATCTTACACCGTGAGTTCACTAAATGGTCGTTCCGTATCGTACCGTTCCTTTTCAAGAATGGTTCAATTGAACTAGTTCGTTCGCGATCGACACATCCCTCGTAAGTACTTGTGAATAGCTTCAAAACGGTCATGTGGCATTGAAATTTGCTACCAGATAATTCTGTTCATCATCATGTATAATTTTTTATTTTTCAGTACGTAGTGATACAACAATTTCGTATATTGAATCACTAATATAATCTCAAAATACGGTACATTTCTTCAACAGATAAATGGAAATTAGTGTAGCCCTCTGCCACAGCATAATTCACTGTTTCTTTACAAATTCTTCCATTATTTCATACTCTAAAACAGTTTTAAATAATTGCAGCGGAGAAAAGATTTCATAAATTTTGCAGTAAAACATAGGAATGTCATTTTTCTGAAGATCAGAATTTTTTGGATGTCCCAACATCCGAATTTGCTTCATTTTTATTCCAGATATGTTTTTCAGTCAAATTTGTTTTTGTTTTTTTTTTTCGAATTGATTCTCTTCTGAGTGTTCAATCTGCGTCCGTGAACAGGAAGTTGTCACTATCTGCCCACCGTATTATATACCATGCGGAAATTTTCAATCGACAATATTTTCCATCAAAATAAGTATAACAAAACAATCTGGCTAATTATCAAAGAAGTGATTTATAGTCATTCATTTAATGACTAACTTCTGTCAACAAACGTTCAAAATAGAAAACAAATCTGAAAATGAAAGACACGTCTCTCACCCATTTCTTCAGCGTCCCTATTGCTTACCTACAATCAAACATTAAAACAGAAAGATACGGAATGCTGAGGTAACAGCATTGCCATGGAAACGCTCAAACACGTTTCTACCATTATTTAAACGCGGTTCATGACCTATGTTGTAATTTAATTGAAACAAAAAAATTAGCGTATGATATATATCATACAATGGACTGTAATGGGTTAAGAAGATTCCCAGCGGTCTGCGTTCAATCCTGCGGCGATTTCCGAGTGATCGTCGCGGTACCGAAATGCGTTGGGTACTTCCAAAGCTCGCAGTGTGGACGCATACGGACGTGCGTCCAGTTGAATGGTTCCTGCTTCACAATGTGAAGCGTCTGTAAAACGTGACGTTACACATCGTTTTGCCAAACCTGTCCCTTCTCTAATCCAATTTGTCGGTTCAACGCCCTTTACAACACCATCTAGCATGGCGTTGGTCGGTATCAAAGTCTCCTCAAACAACATTTTCCAGAATGTATTAGGGGAAGTGATTTACTATACCCAGGAAAAAGATTTATACACTTTTTTGTTATCAGGGTCCGGCAATAAGTGTTTTCTGTCAAATATTTGCCGTTTTCCCCGCAACATTACGATACTTCCTCCATATTGCTTTAGCGTGCGAAAAGTATTAGAGATAAACTTATTTAATCAAGTTTTGGTACGTGAGTATCAAAACTTGACTTAACATCACGTTTTCTTCCGCGCTCTGATGCCTTTCTTTTGTGTCATCTTCCTTCGCCTTACACTTGAAAAAGGTGATTCGTTCACGTGCTTTCTGCCTCCGTCGTGAACTGTTGGCCTCAAACAGCAGAGCTCCTTCGCGTTCTGACGAGAGTCTTCGATTGCTAAATTTCGATTCGTCACCAGAGGCAGACGAAACGGGAATAATTGTTTCACAGAAAGCACTAGTATTTGGTGCTATTGATATTTGGGAAGAATCCCGGAACAGTTAGAGAACTTCAAATGAAAGAAGCATATTCACTTCCAGAGAGTGCAAGCACGGAATGAAGGTATTAAGTTTTAATTGCATTCCTGGAGTACGACTTAGAACAGAGACATCCTCGTGGTTACGCGTAATCCAACCGCGTTTCACAATCAAATGGGACTTAGGACTTGCCACTTCTTGGTCTTTATTTCGAGCAATTGGAAATAGTTTGAAACTGTTAAAACTTGTCTAGAGCACAGTGAACAATGGAATTGCGAGGGTGGGTGAATCTTGAAGAGGGTTCCTCGGATTTAATAGGAAATTTAAAGAAGTTTGCTTACAACTAACTTAATTTTTGGCCTCCCGTTTCTTTAATTATTCTTAACCCGAGAGAGGTGGCGCAGGGCCTCTTGTGACCCCACGTATCGTTGCTTAGCTGCTGTTGGCTAATTTTGCGAGTCAGGAGTTTTACATTTCACATACCTTTCACCACATTCTTTAGCTTTTGTCTGAAAGGAAATTTTCAAAATTTTATATGTAATAATTTATTTATAAATATTTGTGAAACCAATACAAACATCTTAAATTTCGAACTTTTTCTAAGTTGTGTTGATTGGCTTTCGATAAATTGTTTGTTTTTATGTGAGACAATGTTAGAAAATGGAACTTACTGAATTTTCTGATACCTTTACCGTTGAAATATTCAGGAAAATGTAAATGAGGTCACTATATAAAATGAAAGATAAATGATTATTTTGCCCTTTTATTTGTTTCAATTCCTCATTTGAATGTTTGTTTATAATTGTGCATTAAGCTAATACGACTTTATAAATGATTGATTATTATTAAAATAAATAATTTCGCGCTTATTTATTGCTAAATATAATTTTATAAAGAAATAACTCAAAGGTGCCAGAAATGACCCCGCGCCACCTCTAACGTAATTCCGGCAACCGCCACCTCTCCAGGGTTGAAAGTATTTTCATACGTTAAAACTATTTATTTTTGATATCCAAATTCATATTTAAAAAAATAAACATAGATGACTGACTCGCCCACATATTCTCGGTAATAATACATGGAAGTATTATTTAGAACCTAACACTGAACAATGAATAATTACAAAAGATGTATACCTGCACCTCTTCGACGTTCTTTCGTGTCACGCCTAAGAACCCACCACCATCACACGGTGCGGGAGAACTGCGTCCGAACACCATCTGAAGACTTGTTCTGTAAGTATCTACTTCTCTTGAATCCTGGTTATCAATTCGTTATATTTGTAAAGAATGATTATTAAAAACAACTATCTAAATATTAAAGGAAATAAATCGTGGAAAGTGGCACTAAATAATTTTGCCCAGAGCAACAATTTTTCGAATACCAAATTTCACGCTGTTATTTTAATTTCCCATATACGTACGGACCCATATACGGAGTATATACGTAGTATAGGGAAAGTTATGTAATGCTGCGAAAAATCGATTTCGAGATTTCAACGGAAATACATGTTTTGGGGTCCCATGGTACTGAAAAAGGTGTTCTTTTCAAAACGTCCGTCCGTCTGTCTGTCCGTCCGTCCTTCTGTCAGTCTGAGAACAACCGAAGCGCTGACACCACAAGTACGTTTTCTACCAAAATTCCCCAGCCGATCTGGTTTCACTTGAGCCGCCGCGATTTTGAAAAACAGCCTTCAAAATTTGGGGGTAATTTACATGAAGCCCCCAGGACATTTTCAAAATTTTCTCAAAAACGACTCAAAATTTAAAGATCATTTTAGAGTTTTTTTTGGTTTTAATGCTAAAATTAAACAAATGTAATTTTTTTGAATGCTCTCAAATCTTTAATATGCACATTAGCAGCAATTTTAAACAATATAACTGAAGGTTAATGTGCTTCAAATGACTTCAAATGAAGTGTTTCGAAAATTCAGTTTTCAGTCAGGAAAGTTTTTGTGAAAAAGAGTTTCAAATTTCGCATATCTAGTAGTGCTTAAATGCCATTTTTCTTAAAAACGGTTTCACATTTTTCAAAGTAAATTGCCATTTATGACAAGGTTTGACTGTTCTTTAGTATTCTAAAATTAATATTTCCATTCTACCATTAGGAAACCGAAAAATTAATGAAAGAAGGCAGCTGGCACAAGCATGTGGCAATTCCAAATAGCTAGCTCAGACCCAAAGAAATAGAAAAAGAAATACGCAAAAGGCTATGCCATTCTGTAGCGCCACTAGTTTACTTTCCAGAATACGTACGTATATATGGAGTAATATACGTATTATATGGAAACTTATGTAATGCTGCGGAAAATTGAATTCGAGATTTCAACGGAAATACACGTTTTGGGGTCCCCTAATACCGAAAAAGTGTTTTTTTTTCAAAACGTCACCTCCGCCCAACACTCGGACATTTTCAAAATTTCTCAGAAACCGCTCAATTTGTTTTCTATAAATTTCTTGTAAGAACAGAATAAAATGCACTTATAAATGTATATAGGTCCGATTCTCTTGGTTAACTCTGAATTTTCGAAAATTGCAAAAGCTGGAACTTTTGCGAAAACTAGCTCAAAATTTCACATTTTCAGAAATTCCCAAACGCCATTTTCTCGTATGTGGCGCCAAACGTTTCGAACGGATAGTGCTCTCTGCATTTTCGAAAATTGAAAAAAAGGTGGGATTTGTAAATTCTAACTTCACGCACTTCGTTTTAGGCGTTGCGAGTTTGGAAACTGGTAACACACACATTTTTAAATTTTTTGACTTCATCCCATGCTGTCAGTCATGATGACTGTATGAAGAAAATAATATTTTTATGGAAGGAAATATATTGAAAGAAGGTATTAAATTTTTACTTAGAACTAACACACTTCTATAATTTAAGAAATTTTAATCGCTTACTATGGTATTAAAAAGTTGAAAGATCAGTTCAAATATAACCAAGGTAGGCTTGTGAGAAATTATTCTTTCTTTTCTGTATTAATTCTGTAATATATTTTGTATTCTTGTATTTCTGTATTCTGTAAATACTGTAACATTTAAATTTAATCAGTTCGTTTTACGTCCAAAAAATAAATTACTACACTTTCTGAAAATAGAAATAAATGCAGATAAGTACAAGAGGCCATTCATTTGAATTACACATTCCCAACCTGTAACTGAGTTTTTTTAGTATGGCAGAAATTACAATATTTTAATAATTTAATATACTGTACTAACTATTTTCAATCAAGTGAAAATAAACGAGTTGTTGTAGCATCTGTATTTCCAAATGGAACTAGTGTATATTTTTAGTCTATCATGACGAGCGTAAAAAGACGTTTTCAAGATTTACGTATTGTTTACCAGTGTTGTACAAACTTATAACTACATTCAAAGCTAACAAAATTTACAGACACCTATACTTTCGGTTTTTCTTTCTCGGCGGAATGGAATATCTCGGGGTATTTCGCGTCGTTCTCCGTTGTGCCGCCAGGTGTCGCGACTGTATCGAGCTGTGCTGGCAATCATTCGCCAGCACTGCTCGATACAGTCGCGATCATCCGACTCCTAGCGGCACAACCGATGAACGACGCGAAATAACGTAAGATATTCCATTTTATTGACACCCCCACGTGCGCCAAGAAAGAGAAACCGAAGTATAGAGAAGAACCATTTGTTGCCAGTTGAACGAAAAGAATGCCGTAAAGGTTCCTATGTCTTGCTACTAAAATCTTGCTACTAAATAAAGTCATCTTGAATGATGTAAAGAAACGAAAACGTAATTTAAGCCAGGCATGGATTGACTATCAGAAGCCCTTGAAACATTACCACACAATTGGATTTGGAAGACAATGACAAGACAAAGACGACCTAAGGATTTTATTTTCGTGGATAGTCACAAAATTCTCTTTATTTTTCAGATGAGTGAGCTCTGTTCTGAATTACAAATAATTCTAATAGCACTGTATCCGAACGCAACAAGAATTCTCCAAACAGCACATCACCCAGTCACGAGTGCGTGGAAAAAAGGTGTGCTAACATGGCGTCGAGAACGTCCTTCTGAAACTCACTAGAAAAGACTTCGCTCCGATGTTGGAGAACTTGGTGCACACAATAAAGCTAGAAACTTGGCAAAATGGTTTTAGAGCTTGTGGACTTGTTTCCTGGAGCCCTGAGAGTATTCATTTCACTTAATGTCTATGGCGGATGTACAGTGACATCAAATGTGGATAATGAAAATATTTTAACCACAACACACCACAAATCATTGACATTGAAAAATTCTGCGATATTTTTAGAGAAGAAAGAGTATCAAACTTCAGTAACATTAAGAAATGGAAGGAGAAGAATAACACAACGAGGAATTCTTCGTTTTGTTTAAGTTGAATGAAGAACTTTCAGAGGAAGCAAAAGTGACAGAGAGTATCAGAGAGGGGTGGTCTGGAATATGCATCCCAATACGGAAACACATTCTGAACAGCCGGATCAAGTGCAACAGAAAATGGTGCAACAGTCATCGGCACCTCTTAATACAGCGCCAAACTGTGAACAGCTACAGCCAAGAACACAATCTCCAACTGACGATTCTCAACTTCTCCGGTATTCTAAAACTTTATTATCATTTTAATAAATTTGCCGCTATTCGGGTCACCGTCTAGTAATTACCATTACGGCACAATTTACTGGTTTCACTTAAAAATCTTGAAAATATTTATTTTTCTGGTACACTGGCGTCAAAGCTTAGTCAGTGCATTTTATTGAAATTGTTCTAATAACATAACCCGTGGTTCGATTTTGGTTACTCGCATACATATTGGTTACTCGCCCATCACTGTGTGCTCTACCCTACATTTGCAACTCTGACCGCTGAACATTATGTAGATTCGTTTAATCACTTCATCTATTGTAGTGATTCAATTTATGTTGATAATATAACGTAACAACGTCATTTTCTGTTATTTTGAAGTGAATTTGGGGTACCGCACATAGCATCGAGCCATTTTTAATCTGTTTGAAATGAGGTATAAATTCAGATAAATGTTTTGAAATAGTATAAATATACTGGTTAATAAGTTAATATAGGTTTTGTTTCGTTACGGAAATAGAGATTACGATGAGTACAGACCGCGCCGCGCCGACGTGGGGAGTGCACTGAGCCTAAATAAAAAAAGAGTTAGTAATAGAAAAGAGTGAAAAATATGTTCTGAAATGAAAATCTGTATGTTTGTGAATTCAAATATTCAATAGGTTTCTAAAATAAAAATATTTAGCTCATAAAAATCCTCTAAATCTTGTATTATTTTATGGGGTGGGGTGTCCCATTTGTGTAACAAAATATAAGTACGCCGGTTGGTGGTTAAAAATGGCCCATGCCTCATCGTTGTAGTTTATGAAAATTCGAAAGTTTCGTAAGTTAGAAATAGCCCAAGAAACATCTTGTACCCGTCGAGAAGATTGAGATTAGCCGTGCGGCTGGTGGTGTAGCGGTAACGTAACAGGTATGTTGCCAAGAAGGACTGCGAGTTCAAGTCCTCTTTGGGTTTGTGTGTGTGTGTGGGTTGTGTGTGTGTGTGTGTGTGTGTGTGTGTGTGTGTTTGGAAACACTTTTGTTGGTTCATGTAGTAGTATAATATTGCGTAACCGTTACAGAAATGCGAGGTGCTAGTATATTGTACTCTTTGTGATACATTTATCTTTTTGAAATAATCGTCTTGTAATTTAATCATAATAATATAAATAATAAGCGTTACACAAATTTAAATTAAAACAAAATCTAAGTGCATAACTATATAAGTCACGGCTAGTTGTAACAAACACACCACAATATTAAATTTAATTTTTATTAGGTTTCAAGGGGGAAATGTGAGGCTAGACTTTAATGGAAATTCCTCACCAGAAGTCGTGTGTAGCACTGGCGCTTTCCTCGTTGCGTTGTGCCTGCGGCCGTTGCGCTGCTGCCGCTGAGACCCTCTCCGCTCTGCGAGGGCTCGCGGGCGACTTCTCTCGGCCCCTCGTTTCACTCGACAAGAAACGGTAATGATAAAAATCTAGACAATAGCAACAATTGCGACACTACAATAACAACAAAAACAACATCGATAACGACAACGACAGCAATAGCGACGAGAACAACGATAACGACAGTGTCGACAACGTCTTCAACAACAATATAAACAACGATAACAATAATATCAACGACAACAAAAATAAGAACATGAACATAAAGAACAACTAAAACCCACAACAACCAGCCCAACAATAATACATTCCATAATGAATTCAATTATCTACTTCTTAAGTAATATTATTAAGAGTATCATCCCGACAATAGTCAGCAATTTACAAGTATCTTTCTCAGCATACTTTAATAATAACAATGGAAGCACAGTACCATAAAACAATATCATTCTACCCAACTCGAGTTCTAACGGCATCAACAATAAACTAGTGCTGTTCCAAAGCACATACTTTTTCGCACTGCTTCTAAATGCTTCGCAATATCACACTACTACATAAACCAGCAAAAGTGTTTTCAACCAGCAAATTTTTTCCGCTCCGCGACCCGAACTCAGATATTCAGAGTTAATGTGCCGACTTTCATACCATTACGACACACAAGCGCCGTACGGATGGAACTCTAGCAGAGGCATAAAAAGGTAATTCCCGATACATGTACAAATAAATAATTTGGTACATGGCATAAAAATATTCCACCATATATAAATATTTGCTTTCTCATTGAAATTCAAAATTCAAATTCAATTAGTGAGGGGCTTAGCGTCCATGGATGTGGATGATGTGTTACATACCCTGACAATACAAGCTATTTTTATTTTAAAATGATTGTAAATTGTCCATTTGTTATTGTCTTTTTCTACTACAAAATATTTTATTATATTTCAAACATTGGGCCGTTGAGAATTCTATCCTTCACAAGGATGTATGAATCAGTCTGTAATGCCGCCTAGCCTGCCTAATCAGATGCTCTTATTAGGAATTGATAGTAAAATGGCGTATGCGAATAGGAAATATCATTTGATTGCTTTATTATTATCTACTGCTTGAATAATAAGATATGGTAGTTAAAATTATTTGTATATTAATAATTTGTAACCGATTACATCCAAGGTTCCTACGAAAAAACTGTCGTTTTACGAACCTTCATTGCTCTCTTCGGTGTTTGTGAGAGAACGAGATAAATTAATGAACATTGTCGTTTTATTTGAAGTTTCATTACCTTATTTTAATGCATTTAGCAACTATATATTTGTAGCCAATTTAGGTTGGGGATTGTGCTGGTTGAATGCACAAGGGTATGTGACTGTGCAATCCACATCTGTGCTCTGGAATGGCGAGCACAACGTAATCCAAAGTGCCTTCATAATTGTGGAGTCGTAATTTTGTGCCGTGGAAAATTATAGCACATGCCAAACAGTTTAAAATATTTTTAAAAAATATGAGAGGATAAAATTTTATTTAAACAGCCAACACAGGCTATGTTGAGCAATACAACAGTGATATAAGGGAATATAGGGAAATTCTGTCACACCTCATTCGAGTTGTATGTTTTTTTGGGAGACAAAGGCTTGTATTTTCTAGCCGTAATGAAAAAAGGGGATCATCGAATAGAAAAAATATTATGGAATATAGAAGTGAAATAATGATATATGATAAAACTGACATGGATGATATGGAAAATTCCAGTGTTTCGTGCAATCTCGCCAGAAATTCAGATTGACTGGATTACAAGTGTGAGCATAGTAATGTCCCATGAAATTAAAAATGAAATTTCTAAAGCCTCCTTTGTCTCCTCCATACTGGAGGAAACCCTTGATGTAAGCAGCTGTCAACAGTTTTTCATTACGTATCTGTAAATTGACTGATTTTCTCTTTCCTATTATATTTGTATTGAAGATCATTGCTTTCCATTTTATAAATTATGCTGATTCTAATGGGTTCGAAATGATATGAAATAGACAATTTTGAAAATCATTGGGGTTGGATAGTGCTCTTATTATTAAAATATGAGGACACACATTTATATTTTTCTAGGTTGTGAACTTGAGTCAACTTTTTCTATCAACCAGTAAACTACATGAATTATGTGAGCCAGTTATTACTTTTACTATATCAATTTTTATTTTAAATATACAAATTATTTGTGTGCTCTAATTGACCAAAATGACAGATAGGGTATTGGTGAATGAGGAATATTTAGGAGTTTTAAATTATTTTCTCATTTCTCGACTTACATACCGTAAGCCAAAACTCAGGTTACCCCACTGCAATTAGTGAAGCTACCAAACCTAGTTCAGACTAAAGGGTTGCGAAAACTATACACTGCGAGAAAGTGAGTGCCATTCCATAGCACCACTAGTTTATTTATTTACTTTGACATACGAGGAGAAACTTAAAACATGAAAATATAATGAAATGAAAATGAAAATATTTCAGTCGGATTTACAGAAAATAATATTTTTAGAATTTCCATACATTTTTGACACTAAATAAAGAAAGTCAGCTCATTTTTTTCAATAAATTGTACATGGCCCTTTTTCAATATCTGATTTTTAAAGACTTTGTTAAAGCAAAATTGCTATTTCCAATTATGTAGTTTTGAAATGTTCATGTTCTTTCGGCATTTTTGAAAACTGGAGCTATAATGGCTATAACTGGAGCGAAAATGAAACCCATATTTTTACTGTCCCTTATTAGAAAATGTAAAGAACAAATTTTAAGCGCTATTTGAGAAAAATTCGTAAATTTGAAGCACAAATTACAGAAAAGTTCGTTTTTTCAAAAAAAATTGTACATGGCCTTTTTTAAACAGCCTAATTTGTACAACAGGCTTTGTCTGAGGGAAAAATGTCTATCTACAATTTTGTAGTTGTAAATATTTTATTTGCAATTTTCAAAAGACAGCGATAGCCGATTTGTGGATTCGGTGGTGTGACGATTAGCGTGCCGGACTGTCATACCCAAGTTCGCGGGTTCAAACCCGATCGAAGCCGTGGATTTTTAAGGGCGAAAAAATCCTTCGTACGCCTTCCGCGGAGGGGAAGTAAAGCCGGCTGGCCCATGTTAGTAGATTTACTTGCATGTAAAAGATCCTCAAGCCTAAATGACGCCTCTGAGCTAAATTCAAATCGCCTGTTTCGTCGCCCGAGATACCTTCTTTCTCCGCTAGGTGAAAGGAGCGTAGCGAAATTTGCGTGGTCAGACGGAAGAGGCGGGCCTGATGGCCCAATCTCGCCACGTAAATAAGGCATTAACTATAACTAACTAGCTATACTCGAAATAAAACTGGCAGCATTTTTTTACCGTCCCTAATTACAAAAGTGAAGAAAATTTAAAGAAAAACGTAGGAGCATTTTTTGAGAGACAAAATTTTCGTAAATTTCAAGCGCAAATTACGAAAAACTAAAAGTTTTAAAAAATCGTACATGGCAATATTTAAAGTGGTAATATTGTACAACCGACTTTGTCTGAGGCAAGAATCTTAATCTTCAATTTTGTAGTTCTGAAATGTTTTTTTTTTGCAATTTTCGAAAAATCAGGGATATCAACGAAAATTATACCTGCATCATTCTCTTAAACCTCCTTCCACTAGTCAATAACAAAATTTAATCAATTTGGAACCTTTTTTTAAATTTTGAAAATGTCCGAGGAGCTTCATGTAAAGTACCACAAAAATTAATACATCGGTTTCAAATTCCAGGAACCGGAACATTAGCCAAAATTATTGGAGAATATCAATTTTGAAGAAAATAGGCTGGACGGTTTAGGCGCTAGCATTGACCACGGACGGACAAACGGACGGACGGACAGATGGATGGACAAACGGATGTTTTTGGTATCAAGAAGTAACAAAACATGGATTCTGGCACCACCTCGAATTAAAGTTTTTTTTCTATATTTAGCAACAGGATTTATCCACTTTTTCATTACCTGAGCTCAGCAATGAGAGTTTTTCTGGCGAAAATTCGCCATTTTCCGGCGCACAATAACATACCTTTCTCTTGTTACGAAGTATTCGTAAGGCGAGAATGTGAAAATTAGAACTAACCAGTGGCGTCTCCTGGTTAGTAGATATGGGGATGCGATCATGATATTACAGGTTGAACGCATTATTCCAAGTATTTAAAATCTGTCATTCTACTTTACTCTCAAATATTTTAGAAGATTATGTTGCAAATTAGATACCCTTCTGAATCTTCTTTGAAGATCACCATTTTCTCATTGCATGCACTAATTTACACAAACAAAACAATATAACTAAAAAATAACCATAAAAAAGTACATACCTAATTTTTGAACTTGAGATCTATTCGCGTTGTCTTAGTTGTCCATCACTAATTGCCTTATGTTTTTTGGAATAGGAGAAAGAACTACATGGAATTTCAAGAATCCTGTCTACAGCACAATGGAACGTTTTATTACTGTTCCCTACCACGAGTAACACGTGAACACAAATGAACTGGATAAGCTCGCCATGTCGCGTCCTTTAACACACACGCCAACACACACACAAGTTTTGTTTCTTGCGCGTTACAATTTCGAATTTACGATTCTCTTTAGCGCATCACTTTTAGATTAGACAAAGTAGTCTATTTAACGCACATTAAGTACGAAACAATGTTTACGCTAGAACGCAGGACACATGACGAACAAAATAACATTGCACGAACCATTTCGACTTCACGGATTGTCTCTGTCATACCATTTTCTTACATGAATGGAGTGATCTTGCTTTGTCAGGCCTGCTAACCCACATCGAGTTACCCAGCTGAATCAGGTGGAAAAGTGCTTAAGTATAGTTGGCAGACTTGCATGAATTGTGAAAAAAGACAATCTTCCCCCATCTGCCCCCGCCCCCGCTCCACGGTCCCACTCGAGGCACGTGACTTCTGGGATTCCCAGACGTGCTGCAGAATTATGATTGCATCAGAAGAGGGGGTGTGGAAGGATATTCGGAGGGGATACACAAACGCCAATGAGAAGCCTGAGATGTGAATGGCCTCGTCACATCTCCAGCAGTCGAAACCACGCAGCTTGCACACAGTGCATGGCCGTGACCTGGCCGTGAGTTCAATGACCTCGCCAACGAAGTGGGGTCGTTCAAGGGATGTTTCTCGGCACGTCACATCCAGCGACGGAACTAACGCCTATTGGACCGCGCACGTAAAAGGCGAGAGGGAATAGAGAAACAGAGGAAGATACTTACGGAAGAATGTAAAATACTTTACTGAAAATATTTTTAAGTGATGGAAAACTATGGGATGTAACACATCAGTCGCATACATTGAGCCTACGCCACTGGAACTAACCTATTTTCTAAAACATTAAGGGATCAACCTAATTTGCAAAGCGGAAATACATTTAAGTCCATGTAACTCATTTAACATAGCAAATTGTAATGTAGTCAGAAATGGCAGATCTTGTGCAAATGGAGATGGTGTACTAAACTAATAGAAAAAGTTTTACTATATCGCAATCAACATTCCACATACCGCAGGTCTCGAAACTATAGCCTTTAAATTTCCTTTAAATCGTAATTATTAACACTAATAACTGCATACAAACCTCCGAAAATAAGAATCCCCGATGCAAATATTTCTTTGCTATTCCAAATAAGCAAACCCCCCACTTTCCTCATTGGAAATCTAAACGGTAAAAATATCAATTAGGGATGCAGAAATATCAATAATGCTGCCCATCACCTTAGCAAAATAATTACAGACCTCAAACGTCAGTTAATTACACCAGCAGAACCCACTCACTACCCCAGAGATCATAACAAACATACAGGTATTTGAGACATCGAAATTTCTAACACCCAAACTACTTGTCAACAAAGATCCTTTTTTTGAACTAGACTCCGACTATCTGCCAACCATTATCTCAACTCAACAAACCAATCTGCCTCACACACCCAGTCTCACACTAAAAACACAAATTATGCCACTGGAAAAAATTTAAAAGCATAATTAAAAACCAAACTCCTCAGATCAAAATATGATAAACTCCCGCTAGAAATAGAACAAGCTATAGCCATCTTATACGATATAATACAATCAATACTCTTCATAATAACTCTCATCTCCACACCAATAAATATTTCAATAAAAAACTTGCAAAACATAAAATAACTAACCCTAAAAACAAAACAAGAAAACTTTGGTGCATTCCGAGAAATCCACAACTTCAAAAGAAGTAACTTTACTGATCACCATTCAGAAAAAAATTAAGGAAACATAAACAAGATACAATACACTAATACAATAATATAATTCAGTGTCTAAGCACAAATAGCATTACGTTGTGGATATTCACGACAAATGTCTTAAAAAGAAAACAATAATACACCCACCAACAATTCCTTATGATAAGGCTGAAGCATTAGCTGACCACTTTGGTGAATCGTTCTATTCCAATACCACCTCCTTTATCACCCCTTGCATTCAAACGTTCTCGAAACATCATTAACCCCCAACTATAATGCACCACATAAAATCAACTACATCTCCCCAAATGAAGTCATCAATTTAATTAAGTGCCGTTAAAAATAGCCCCTAAACACTACAAAATAAATAATATAATTTGTTTAAACTTACCCAATCCTACAATAGCATATATTACAAATATTTTCAACTCAATAATTAGTATTGGCTAGTTCCCCGTAATTTGCCAAAAATTAAATGTAATACCCATCCCCAAGCCATTCAAGAATCTCACCAGCACTTAAAACATAGACCCATAAGTCTTCTTCCCACGCTGTTACAAATCCTAGAAAAATTAATTCTTAAAAGATTAAATTTTCATCTTAACAAAACTAATCCCAAAGCACCAGTTTGGCTACGTATAAAATTTTCATCTTGTCATCAGTAATTAAGAATCACGAAGCTCGTACACACTGCATTTCAAAAAAATTTCATTCAATAGTTATCTTTTAGACGTTTCGAAAGCATTTGACTAAGTGTGGCAAGCTGCCTTAACATTCAAACTGAAAGAAATAGGTACTCCCAACTGTTTAATTAATAGCATTAATAGCTTCCTCCAAGACATAACGTTTCTGGTCACAGTTGAGAAATACACATCCACGCTGTATTACAGTTGGATTACCTCAAGGCTCACCACTACCCCCCATGCTTTTCAACATATACACCGCCGACATTCCCACAACATCCACACGCACATCGCCCAATTCACCGACGTTACCACATTACATTCAAATTATTTAATCTTTAAACAAATTCAAACCCTATCATATCTTGTCGTATGGCTCGATAGCCCGCTACGGGCATTGGCCGACCAGAGGTGATCCAGCCCAACACCGCCTGGAATACAAGGCCTGCCGACGTATTCCGTGACGTCACATAGGAAGGAATCGCCGGGTGCGGTGGCCGCGCGGCAATAGCGCCGCTGTAAATATTGCATCGTTTCCCAAGGTATTTAGAATTATTCCTGTTTTTAGTTCATTTAAACTTGGGGCATGTGGCTAATTGAAAGGTCAAAAAATAAACGCATTTATTTATTTATTTATTTCAAGTCACAAACTTAGCATTTCAACTTATGCATCGATTTTAACACACTTTATTACAGCTTATGTCTTATCTTGGAACACTATTTTAGCTTGCATCTTTTACATTCTGAAATGTTTTTTTCTTTGAAATTGTCAGTTTTTCTTTTGAATAAATGTTTAAAAGTAAGTTGGCAGTTACATACATAATTTTTTGAATAGTATCTTTAACGATATGGTGTTCAAAGTTATGACCTTGAAAGAGATTGTCTGGAATATTCATTACTCCTAAAGAAACTACTACATTCTCATAATTTGATACCTTCAAAAACTCATTTTCTATTTCTTTAGAAATTAAGTTTTGCACAATAATATAGAAATAAGACACACAACAAACAACATCTTTATGAAGGTAAAAAATACTACCTCAGTTATTTGAATTAATCAACATATATCTACCAGACTTTTCTGCAATTAAATATTGTTTACAATAGCCACATTTGAGTTTTTTGTTACAGTATAAGCATTGTATCTCCAAAATATATATTATAATGGGCCAGGTTGATACTGGAATGTCATCAATGTCGTCATCATTTACAGCACAATTACTTTTCAAAATATTTGGAACCACTGTGTTGTGTAGGCCTTCATCCGAAGAAATTATATTAGTCGCATCAAATTCACAAGCATCCACAGAAACTTCACCGAGTCTGTTAGATTTCAAAATCAGAGACATAGCATTCTGAATACGCAGTTTGCTTTCACTTTCAAAAATTTTGCCTAACAGACAGGTGCTGTGCTCCAGACTCATGAAACTGTGCTTTAGAAGGGTCTTAATTCAAATGGAGATTACTGGAAAACGTGCTGCAAATTTGCCTTATTAGTGGAGGAACTAGGTAATCTCAAATTACCAGATGATCTCAGATATTAATATTCATGAGGTGAAAAGACTACAGAATATAAGTAATTGCCATGAATATCTTGTTTTAGGTAGTGGAAGTAATGATATTTTGTTCTTTCATAAATCCAATGTGCCTGGGCATCTCTGGTATTACTGTTTCCAAATGATCAAGAAAATTTGTGATCAAGTCGATAACATATTTTATGGAGAAATTGTGACAATTATTGCAGGAAGCTTCACCGATTTCACTAACAATATTCCCCATGTATCTTATTGATCTTCCTTGGTAGTTTTCCAGATGGAAGCGAGTGTATTTCAACATCCTCATTGAAAGCAGATAATATCAATTCTTCACTAACGTTAATAGCACAAAGCATTCTTGGTTGAGGGTTTCTTTCCACTAACACAAAATTTACATACTTTTCTTTCAGCAAAACCGTCCAATCTGCAGGTAAACTTATGTCCAACACTTTGGATTTCAATTCTTCATAGTAATGAAACAAATTCTTCTCATTATATGTCTAAAAGGAAACGATGCTTTCCTCGATGGTATTTCTTAGAGACTCGTTCTCCAAACGCATACGTCGCATATCATTAACAGATGTTGAAGGCTGTGACAAATACTTTGGTATTCCAGGCATTACAGATGGTACAGCACCTAGAAATAATAATTAACTTTGTTGTCTCAAACCTACATTCTAGAATGTTAAATTACCATTTACATAATTTTTGTACAAGTATTCTCTGAAAACCTACAAAAATCCTTCTATTGTCCCAAGTGAAGCAAATTCTAAAGACACCAGAACCTAAAATCACTAAATATGCATACGATCCCCACGACAATTATGACTACACAAAACAAACTAAACAAGAAGAATAGGCGTCCTTTCAATTCCTCAGAACGTTACAATAATCAACCCTTTAATGCTCAAGGTTAACTTATGGACTTTACTGTTAAGAATAATTGCATAAAGATTAAGGTCTCCTTCTGAATTACATTATTCTCATTCTGAAGTCATATATAGTCAGAGTTGGGCAAAATACTTGAAAAAAGTATTTTAGATACCAAATGCAAAATACTTCCATAAAAGTATTTTCGCTACAAAATACAAAATAGTATTTTAAAATAATTTTGAAATACAAAATGTAACCAATAGTAATCCAGAGTCGCAATTTATTTCTCAAAACGTGGTAATGATTTAGTTGTATACAGTTGGTCACGTTACCTTTCAACACTACTAGTTTTTCAGACATTGTATCACTAATATTTCTTCTTGTAACTGACAAGGATCGCATTCCATTAACAACGAATTTTGTTACAAGATCATCAAATTTTGTTGTAGCTTTTCCTGTTTCCTAACGTATTGAAGAAACCAGACGTTAAACATGCTTTAACTTCGCATTAGTTTCCTCTTAACTTCTTCGCTTCACTTACTTCGTTCAGTGCTGTTCATTGTCCTCTTAGGTGAATTTGATCTTATAAACCAGGGATATCTGAATCGCAAGGCCTCAAGGGCTACAATTAAAACTTATTGCTCTGGCGATACACATCTTAATTCCACGTATTGTTCATCTCAGCAAATGACCCGGCTGCTCTGAACCGGGGGAAGGGGAGAATGCTTGATTTCAGGTCATACCATGCATAACGCAGGGAAACACACAGGATGGTTTTAAATTCCTGAATTTATATATAGAGTAGCGGTGTTAACAGCTCAATATTGGCCGTTATCGCATCTAAGGTCCCATTTTGTTCTGTCATACTAAGACTTGTAACATATCTCTTCTTTCCATTACACCATCCTTCCATTTCACTCTGGGCCGACCTCATTTCCTCCGTCTTGCTGGCGTCCAGTTATAAACCTTTTTGGGCAGTCTTTCTGAATACATCCTTTGTAAGTGGCCGTACCATATCAATCTTTTCTTTTCAACAACATCACTTAAGTATCCTTGAATACTTAATCGCCTTTTTATAGTCTCTGTTTTTACAAGATCAAACAACGTGACTCCACAGCATCCTCTCCAAAAACTATTTTCAACTCTATTAATCCTCTTTTTCAGAGCTTGGTTTAGTACCCAAACTTCAGAGCCATATGTTACTGTGTTCTCCACCAAAGATTTAAGCAGCTTGATTTTTGTTTTAGTTCTAATGTCCTTACTCCAAAATGGTAGCTTTAATTTACTAATCATCTGTCGACCTTTTCCGATTTGTGATAAAATATCGGCTTGATCCGTACCCTCTTCAGTCAGAATAAGTCCTAAATACTTAAAATATTTTACATTTTTAATCTTAGAATCCTCTAAAATTAAATCTTCCTGTACATCACCAACAACTAACCTACAATAATGAGTATTTTCCATGTTAACTTACAATCCCCATTTTTCATATTCCTCTACAAGTTTTCTCATCATTTAGGGAACATCTATTACATCTTCTGCAAGAACCAATTGATCGTCAACAAACAATAAAGTATGTATATATTTTCCCCCTAACTGAATTACCATTTTAGTGCACATTTGTGTCAATTTTCTCAAGGCTCAAGGCTGATGAAATGTATATTTTGCAGAGTGTTGGGGATAAACAACATCCTTGTCTAAATCCCTTGTCAGTCATAAAAGAGCCTGATAAACCTGCGTACGTTTTAACCTGACTGCTATTTCCGTCATAGAATCTCTTTACAGTATTTATGTACTGCCCATGGATGTTGTTCTCCACTGGTACACTATCGTACGCTTTTCGTATGTCTACAAAAACTAGATGTAATGGGCATCCGTAGGCTATGGACGTTTCCATCAGCTGTTTCAGGAAAAAGAGATTATCTGTGCAGGATCAACCAGATCTTAATCCACTCTGTTCTTCTAGTTCCGTCATATTCCTTTCAATGCGATCTCTCAGAACCCGTCCATACAGCCTTCCTGTTGATGGGATGACACTCAAGCCCCTGTAATTGGCGCAAACTTTCTACTTATTAGGATGGGTAGGCCTCACGGAGGGGGGGACTTCGAAGCCGTAGTGAAGTCATTCCTCCTAAGGCATGGAAAGCCTGACATAAAATTCCCTGACCCTCTAGGTTAGGGGTTCAAGCGATGGGCCTGCTCCCCATTCTTCATAAAAATATCAAATTTGCAAAATACGCCAAACGCGCCTCGGAAACAGGAACTTTACGACGTAAACGGGCATCGGAAACGGATAACGAATTTAGGATGCTGGAATGTCCAGGGGCTAAGAAATAAAGACCTTGAAGTAACTAATGAATTAAAATCGCACAAAATTGAAATAGCCGTACTAACAGATACCAAAAAGAAGGTAAATGGAAATGAAAAGTGGGAAGATTTTTACATTTTTTCAGTGGTGTGGAAAAACATCGTCAGAGCAAAAGCAGGAGTCTCTGTTTTGATACATAAGAAATGGAAGAAACATATTAGAAGTTGGAATGCCATAAATGAAAGAATAATAACCCTTGATCTGGAAAATTTTTAATATTAGTTATAAGATTGTTGGTGTATATGCCCCAAACAATGACGCCACCTTATTGGTGAAGAAGAACTAAATTAAGTGAAGTAATTTCAACTTTAGATAATAGGAAGGAATTAATTTTATTTGGTGATTTTAATGCAAGGTTGAGGAGAAAAGTAAATGATCAAGTAGTGGGTCAATGTGGAGAAGATGTGTTAAATGAAAACAGTACTCGTCTAATTGAGGTATGTGAACAGTTCTCTCTGAAGATACTGAATGGCTTTTATCCCCACAAAGATATCCATAAATATACATGGACACAAAGTACTAAAGGTCTCAAATCAATGATTGATTATTCCGTTTTTGGACAAACTTGCCATATGAAAATCATGGACGTCCGTGTTAAAAGGGGGGCTGATTGCGGGTCCGACCATTACCTGTTAAAAACAACAGCTTGGTTTAGACCCAGGAAGAAAGAATCACCAACTGCGGAAGGTGACAGGAAACAAAACTGGAAGCGAGTTACCAACTTGACAGTTTTGATAATGAGTCCACCATCGTCTCCTGTATTATTTCAGAAGTATACCTTTCCGTTGCAGATCTCACTCGCAACCAGTCTCTATAAATGAGGTCTCTAAAGAAAGAGAATTTCACGAATTGTATACTGATTGACTAACTGAACTGTATACTGGAGACGTGACGAATTGTATATTGACTTTAAAAATATGAAGGATTTGTTTTCAAAAACGCATCTAAATATTAAAGTTATATGCAACCCGCAACACGTGCCAAAGTTTTTTATCAAATAACTTCTAAACAAAGCGTTTTAGGGCCTTAAAAACTAAAATTTCAAAGAAACTATCATAGGTCTCAAAGAAACTTTTCCATACTATAATCTACAAGATGAGACATTCCTCGATCTATTCAATTAAATTTTCGGTTCCGCGCTTCAATACTATCAAAGTCACCTGAATATTTCAGCCCTTCTTGCTGATAGCAATTTTTGTCGCGGCTCGTTTAGAAGGCTTAGATTCGTCAATCTTTATTTACGCTTTTTGTTTACACCATAGTTTGTGCAGTCTGACGAGGTTTATTTGCATAATCATTAATTCAAGATTTGCTCTCCAGCAACAACTAGCAGTACTATTATAGTTGCTTGATACCTATGAAGACTGTTTCTTCTGCGTGTAGTGAAATCATTCAATTAAAGCTTTACCGGGGTCTGTAAGTGCTGTGTGCCTAATTGAGGAGAAATGTGGGAGTACATAGAAGACTGAAGACTGTGTTTTACCTGCACCAGTATTTTCGTTATCATTCGATGAAATTTTCAAGTCAGCGGGTTCAGACACGTAGCTTTCTCAAAAGTAAAAAGCTTTTCATATATTTGTTTTCCAAGAAAACTCTCCATGATACTGAATAAATATTTATTGAAAATTTCTTTTAAACATCAATTGCATTGATTTTTATTTTATTTGATATTGTGTTAGTACATTGCAACTTACCTTCATAAATTTTTTAACAAATAAATACGTTCCGATAACTACTTCCTCTCTTAAAATGGAAGTAGAAGGATAGGGATATGCGTGGGGTCTAACTTGTGAGAGTTCTCGCACGGGTACGCGAAGGTAGTAGGGGAAAACTTGTGAATGGCACAACACAAAGAACAAACGTTTTAATTTAGCTAAAGTAAAAATAGATTGAAATAAATAAAAAAAACAAAAATAAAATCGTGCTGGCCTATAATACTACTTGACCTAATTTAAAAAAACAACAAAATTTAAAATTATACAAAGAATCAGGCAAGTCACTCGACAACAAAAACTCGCCGCTAACATTTGCAAGCCATATACGAGAAAATGGCGTTTAAGCGTTTCTGAAATGTGAAATTTGGAGCTACTTTTCACAGAAAACTGTTGTGTTTTCAAAAAACTTGACTTGACATTATTTAAAAAACATGTAGTTGTAAATATAATAATGTAAAACCAGTAGTGCTATAGAATGGCACAGACATTCCCGTATTAGTTTTCTATTTTCCTGGTCTTCGCTAGCTATTCGGAATTGCCACATACTCTTTTTTGCCAGCTACCATCTATCATCGCCAAAAGTACATTTTTTTGTCATTTTCTTAATTTTTCGGTTTCCTATTGGTAGAACAGAAACATTAATTTTAGAATATTAAAAAACACAAAAACCTAGCCGTGAATGGCAATTTTCTTTTAAAAATTATGTGCCGTTTAAGAGAAAATGGCGTTTAGCACTACTAAAAATGCGAAATTTGAAGCTCATTTTCACAGAAAATGTTTGAGTTTTCAAAATACTTTATTTCAAGCACTTACACTCACAAATATAATCATCTTTACAAATTGCGGATAATGTGCATATTAAAGATGTGAGAGATCTTTCAAAAAATTTACATTTATATAATTTTTGAAAAAAAACAAAAAAACTCAAAACAAACTTCACGCTATACTAATGAGTGTAATTAGCACTATCCGTTACAAAAGTTTCAAGAAAAAAATTGCAGCCATATACGAGAAAATGACGTTTGAGCATTTCTGAAAATGCCGAAATTTGAGCTACTTTTCACAGAAAACGGTAGTGTTTTCGAGAAACTTTACTTGACATTATTTAAAGCATATATACTCGTAAATATAATAATGTGAAAAAATCGCCGATAATGTAAATATTAACGACGTGAAAGACAAGTAAAAAATTTACATTTTTGTAATTTTTGAAAAAAACAACCGATAGACCAAAATGGCTTTTATGTCATTGATAGAGTACATTTACCACTATCCCTACCAAAAGTTGAAAGAAAAAATTTGGAGCCGTTTTTGAGAAAATTTTGTTTTTGTAATTTTTTAAAATTGCACATATTGCACGCAATATTGCACGAAAACTACCAAAATTGTAAAAAACATTTACATGACCTTTATTAAAGAACTCAATATGCAGAACAACTTTTATTTGAAGAAAAAATCTCTATCTTCAATTTTGTAGTTGGAGAAAGACGCCGAAAAAAATCCAAACTTTCACAATTTTCGAAAATTCAGAGCTGTACGTGAAAATCGGACCTATGCCATGTTAAAAAGTGTATTTTCCTCTATTCATACAAGAAATTTAAAGAAAACATTTGGAGCCGTTTTTGAGAAAATGTTGAAAATCGTCGGGGGGCTTCATATAAAGTACCCCCAAATTTTAAAGAATCTTTTTCAAAATCACAAAGCTTCGACTACAATCAGATCGACTGAGGAATATCAATTTTGAAGAAAATCGACCGAACGGTTTAGGCGCTAGCGTTGACCGCAAACGGACAGACGGACGGAATGCCGTCAATCGATTTTTAAGTATAAAGAAGCAACAAATCATGGATTTTGACCACACCACGAGATAGAGGATTTTTTTATTCTTAATTTAGCAACTGGTTTTATCCACTTATTCGTTTTCACGGCCCGGCAATTAATTTTTTTCCGCCGAAAATTGGCCATTTTTTCGCGCAGCATTACATAACTTTCCCTATACTACGTATATCACTCCGTGTATACGTACGTATACGGGAAAGTAAAAATCGCCGCTAATGTAAATATTATCGACGTGAGAAACATGTGAAAAAATTAACGTTTTTGTAATTTTTGAAAAAACCAACCAATAAAGCAATATGAATTTTATGTCATCTGATAGTGTACATTTACCGCTATCCCTACCAAAAGGTTAAAGAAAAACTTTGTAGCCGTTTTTGAGAAAATCTAGTTTTTGTATTTTTTTTTAAATTGAACATATTGCACGCAATATTGCGCGAGAACTACTAAAATTTTCAAAAGAATGTACATGACATTGAACAATGAACTCATTTTGGAGAACATATTTTATTTGAAGGAAAAATCTCTAGCTTCAATTTTGTAGTTGGAGAAAGACGCCGAAAAATATTCAAACTTTCACAATTTTCGAAAATTCAGAGTTATCCGTGAAAGTCGTTCCTACGCCATGTTAATAAGTGTATTTTACTCTAGTCATACAAGAAATGTAAATAAAACATTTGGCGCCGTTTTGAGAAAATTTTGAAAATCCGCGGGGGGCTTCATATAAAGTACCCCCAAATTTTGAAGAATCTTTTTCAAAATCTCAAGGCTTTGACTAGAACCAGATCGACCAGGAATATCAATTTTGGAAGAAATCGTACGTATGGTTTAGGAGCTAGCAGTGTTCACAGATTGACTGACAGACGGACGTTTTCCTTTCAATTGGTTTTTTCGGTATCAGGACCTACAAAAGAGGGGTTCTGGCTATTCCACGTATTAGGGGATTTTTTTTAAATTAGCAACTGGCTTTATCCACTTTTTCGTTATCAGCGCCAGACAACGATTTTTTCTGGCGAAAATTGGCCATTTTTTTTCGCGCAGCATTACATAACATTCCCTATACTACGTAAATCACTCCGTGTTTACGCACGTATACGGGAAAATAACTAGCGGTTCTACATATTGCATTAATGAAACAATTTGTGAAGAAACTTATATGAGAGACAGAGAGTATAATATCAGAGGCGGCACTTAACGTTATTTCCAACGTTCTTATTCAAATCTCACATCTTCACGGAGGGGGAAGCATCCATCTTGACCCCACTTTTTGGGCCAATAGCGTCGAAGGGAGATCGGCCTATGGAGGTAGCGCATAATGACGACCGGGACATTTAAAATTATATTAGGAAGCAATTTGTTCAAAATGGCTGCAAATTATAATTATATGAATATTATTTAATGTAAAAAATATGCTAGGCAATTTAGAATCTAATAATTATTAGGATTAGGAATTCTGAGTGAGTGAAGGGAATTGTGGTCCTGGGTGTGTAAAATAAAAAGTTATTGAATGAACAATATTTATTTCTAAATTATGTAAACATACATAGTCGTACACAATATAAACATATTAATTCAATTTTTATAAAATAAATAAAAGCAAATAACACATACAGATTATTTCACATTTCTTTTGACCGAATATTGAAATCATGAATTAAGAAAATTGTCGTAATACAACTAGTGACCATTATCTCTTAAATATTACATCATTATCAAAATGACATGCCAGTTGAATCAAAGGCGAGTGTTGTCTGGTATCAAATATGTATTATACTAAAGATCTTTTCGATAGCACAGCCATCATCCATCTTCAGATCTATCTGAAAATTACATAAAAAGCAAATTTGAAATGTAGATTGCATAAATTCTGTACTGCACGTACTGCAAGGTAATGATCCAGTTTGTTTACGCATCTCGCATTAACAATTTGTACAAAAACAATTTTGTAAATAATTTATGCAATCTCCATTTCATGGTTTTTATGTATTTTTCAGATAGCTCTGAGGATGGTAGCTATGCTATCGAAAACATCTTTGGTATAATACATATTTGATACAAGACAATATCTGTCTTTTATTTTATTATTAAAGACACTACACCACCAACAATTATATTAATTGACATGCCAGTTATTAACAAATGCGAAATTTCAGCGTATTATCACAATCGTAATTAAGATATTATAATATAAATTAATATCACTGATATATTTTATAAATAAACTAACTTGCATCTGCACAAACAGTCCACAAAAATCTTTTATGCTTTCTTCTTCATAAAAGTAACATTACATATTAAACTGTGTTAAAAGAAACTAGTATCTAGTACAAGTACTGAACTGATTCTATTTCAACGTGATTTATCTCAAGACAGAGTTCTTGGACTTAGTAGATTTCATTTACATTCCGTTATTAGAGGCTATATATTTATTGTCCAAAAGCATAGCTAGTTGCTCAGTAGATGGTGGATGAAAATCCAAAGGCAGATCAGAAACCCAGAATTACTCAACATTTGATGCAGGTATTGACGGGTTTTTCAACTAATAAGAAAATATTGTCTGTTCAGTTTTTTGAATGATTTTTTTGGCTCATTGATGTCAAAGTAAATTGGGGTCATTATCTGTGATTAAATTATTTTCATTAATTTCACAAACATTGGCTAACTTATGCTTGAACCATTTTACTCCCTACTATTCTTGTAATTCCACCAACTGGAGAATGTTTGCATATCAATGCATTTATATAGCCAGAATGCAAGAAAATTACACTTACACTTACACTTACAATTACACTTACAAAAATTAATTTATTAGTTTGCAGCTTCAATCTATTAAACATACTGAACGCTTTTTGAATTTAATTAATCACATTTAAATACTAATTAGAATCAGATCACCGTTATTTTTAAATAAATACGTAACGTAATTTAAATAAGTTAATACAATTAAATTTAAAAGATAAGTTAGGGAGTAGTTTTTTTTGTAGTATTCTGAATTATCTATTTACTTATTTTCATATTTACCACGCACTTGACACGCATTCGTGACATGGCTACTAATCGTTATACACTCTCTACTCTCTACGCTCTCAAAGCCGATCTTCTGAAAGCCTTCACACACACATCAACAGTAATTTAGATGAACATATCCGAAGGCTCGAAGAGGTCGTTCAAAACACAGACGGTTGGACAACAATAGGCAACACCGCAAAACCTCCAACCGTCCATTCGCGGAAGCAAAAACACAATCACCACCACCAATCACGACTCAAAACAGATTTTCTGTATTAGACTACTACAATGAGTTTCCTTGCCTTCCCAATCCTCACCACCCCCACCCATTATCGACACGTCCATTCACAAACCAACGCAAACAGGCTAGTAAGCGCAAAGTAACAAAGACACGTAGAGTTGCGCAAACTAGCTCACCAGAAAACAAGGACATTCCCACTGAGCCCATCAAAAAGGTACTCATTTTAGCAGATAGCCATGGGCGACAAATCTCCTCCCTGCTCAGTGAGAAACTCCCAACCAATTTCTCTGCCATGTGTGTGTTTAAACCTAACGGGAGGTTTACCGACGTGACCAGTGAGTTGGACACGCACACAAAAAACCCTCACCAAACGGGATACTGTAATCATCATAGGAGGGCAGAATGACATTAATTTGGGTGGTCACTTACGCCTGAAGAACATGTTGACAAATTACAACTTGCCGCCCAAAACACGAACATTGTAGTCTCGACTCTGCCCTTCTGGTACAACAAGCCCACACTATGCAAAGAAATTAGTCACGCAAACAACCAATTGAAACTGCATCTGAGAGACACACATGTTAAATTGTTTGAGCTAAACTTTCTCTCAGAAAAACACTTCACCCGACATGGTCTTCACCTGAACCTTGTCGGAAACATGCACTCGGTAGTGAGCTTGCAAAACACATCATTTCACAAACTTGGCAGTGTCCTGCTCAAGACCTATCCCCACCCACATCTCCTAGTTCTCTTCCATCCCCTGGAACCCCTTTGGACCCAATTACCTTATCCCCTGAACCTAATCCGTGTATTACCTTTCCCACTATTCATTCCTCTACATCTGTCACCCCTCCTTCCTCACCTCTTGTCACTGCTGGGACACGATACTTCCTTCGACCACGCACTCGAGGTAAAAATGAAATAAATAAATAGCAACTACAGTCAGATGCAGCACAAAAACATCCGTGTAGGTACATGCAAAAGATTCGAATAATGCATCATAATGTGCAATCTCTTTCAAATAAAATTGAATTTATCGAGGCAGCATTACAATGTGATCTAAGACAAATAGATGTTTTTGCTTTACAGAACATTGGTTGTCTCAAAATGATATAAACACACTCCAAATTCCTAGCTTTTACCTTGCAGGATCGTATTGCAGAGCGAAGGAATCAAATAAGGGCCCTGCTTACGGAGGTTCGTGTATTTACATAAGAATTATATTGATTCTACCTTCTTGTCAGAATTCAATTTATATGCGGTTGAAAAAGTTTTGAAACAACAGTAGTACATCTTACTACGCTCAAAATTATCTTACTTTGCATTTACAGACCTCCAACAAAGCGAGCTTCAGATTATTTCACTTTCTTGGAAAATCTAGAGATAATTCTGAACAAAATTAGTAAATTCTCTTTTAAATCCATTGTTGTATGTGGAGATTTCAATATTGATTTTCTGAGCGAATCCCACGAAAAAGAGAAGTTTCTCAATTTACTTCATTCTTTTAATTTAGACATTACAGTGAATGTACCTACACGGAATACGCTTAAATCACAAAAAGCATTAGATCAAATTATAATTAACAAAACCACAACTACATATGAAATAATAACGAATAATCTAGGATACAGTGACCACGATGCACAAATTCTTACAATTACTAGGAACATAAACACTGACACGATAATAATACACGCATGTGCAGAGCATTCACTAAAGTTAATATAAAATTATTTACGGACTACTTGATGAAGGAATCATGGGACGAAGTTTATAACGCTGTTGACACAAATGAAAAATATAATTTATTTTTCTCCAAGCTTTCAATTCATTTTAACGCGTGCTTTCCTCTTAAAAAGAGAAAATTAAACATTTCAAGCAAAAGTAATACTTGTATCACACAAGGAATTAGAACATCGTGTAAAAACAACGTACGCTTTACTTTATTTCTAAACATCATAACGTATCACCCGGTTTCCATATATACTTCCGAGAATATAAAAGAATTTTAAGAAAAGTAATAGTTCAGGCAAAAATAATGAAAAATAGTCAGGACATTTTGAGCGCTAGTAACAAAACTAAAGCAATGTGGGATATCGTAAAAAATACAACCACATCATCTCGATACCTTGTAGAGAATGTTATTTTAAAGGATAATGAAAGAGAAACGAGTAATCCGGAAAAAGTTGCCAATCTCTTCAACAAACACTTTTCCAGAATTGCGTCTGATCTCACGAAGGGACTAAAATCACAAAATTCAACATTTTACACTTCCCAAAAAATTTCAGATACGATGTTTATTCCCGAAACTTCTCCCAACGAAATCCTCAGAATAGTCAGTAAACTAAAAAATAAATATTCATCTGGTTTAGATGAATTTCCGGATTGTTTATTAAAAACTTGTGCACCTGCCTTTATACATCCGTTAACTCACATTTTCAATGCTTCTTTATGTACAGGAATATTTCCAGATATTTTCAAAACAGCAAAAATTAAGCCACTTTTAAAAATGGGAACAAAAATGATATTCAAAATTACCGGCCAATTTCTCTTTTGTCAGTTTTCTCAAAAATATTAGAAAGGCTTTTCTACTTACGAATGGAAACATTTCTCAGGAAAAACAGAGCGTTTTCAGACTCACAACACGGTTTTAGAAAATCAAAATCTACGGAAACTGCCATTTTTTTCTTTTCTCAAAGATGTTGCTTCATCAATAGACCAAAATGAAGTACCCATTGGAATATTCTTAGATCTCTCGAAAGCTTTTGACGTTATTGACCATAAGATCTTGCTTCTCAAAATTACCTTCGTATGGAATTCGTGGTATTGCCCTAGATTGGATAACTTCTTACTTAAACATCGGACTCAAAAGAGTAGAAATACCATACTGCAGGAAAGGACATTACATACTACTTATATTTCCAATTCTTTGCCAATTAAGCATGGGGGTCCCCGCATCTTAAGGCCTATTCTCTTTCTGTTATATGTAAACGATATGCCCTCGTCTATTAAAATGGAAGAACGGTTCTGTTTGCTGATGACACGAATGTTCTTTGCAAAAAAGAAGCAGTAAATAGTACAATTTCAGAAGTTTCAAATTGGTTTAATAATAACAAATTAATTGTTAACGAAAGAAAAACTGTTTCAATGCATTTTTGCATCTCAAATCGGAAATCGCATGTTCTATTGAAAATGAACAAAATGCAATTAGCTGATGGTGAGGCAACAAAATTTTTAGGTCTTTCAATTCAATCAAACCTCAAATGGAAATGTACATATAACAGAATTAAACACTAAATTAAGTTCATTATGCTATGCATTCAGAATTCTTTCAAATTCGGTCAGCCTTCATGCAGCTCGTTGCGTTTATTTTGCAAATGTGCATTCCCGCCTGAGATATGGCATATATTCTGGGGAAGCTCATCCTGTAGTATTCAGACCTTCAGAATTGCAAAGAAAATTATTCGAATAATGAAAAAATGCCTTCCACGTGATTCCTGCAAGCCTCTTTTCATTGAGCTGGGAATCCTACCATTGCCTTGTCTATTTATTTACGAATCTGTAATATTTGTCAAAAATGACCTACTTAACGGAGGGAACATATTTTCATGCAATATTGATATTTATAATTACAACACACGCCGTAGAAATCACGTGCATCAAGTGTCAGTATCAACAGCTCAGTACAAGAAATCAACATACAATACATGTACGTTACTTTACAACGCATTGCCAGATGACATAAAACAATTAAAGTCGGTACACAAATTTAAGTTAAAAGTAAAATCTTTTCTGCTGCAAAACTGTTTCTATACATTAGAGACTATAACTGATCGTGAAAAAGAAAAATAATGTTTAATGTACAAACAAAGATATATAATGAATTAGTTTATGTTTGCATTGTATACATTTAAAAAAATATTTAATACGCCTGTAACAAGTAATGTACTCAGCTTCCGGGTCAATGACCCCCATCTCGATCAGGTTTTTGTCCAGTTTCCCTGATCCATTGAGCAAATGCTGAGATGGCCCCTTGTTTTGCTTCTGGACGTAAATGTAGCTTCACTGTGCGCACGTTTTGTTGAGCACATCCTTTTGCTTGTAGTTCATTTACAGTTAAAAATTGATTTCTATAACTCGGGAAACAAACATTTTTCAAATATCTTTATTTTCTAAAATAATTATTTTCTAATTCCATTTTTGCTTTTTTTTTATTTTATTTTTTTTTTTATTTTTTTTTAATTCTGGCCCTCAAGAAAATGTGCGCTGATAAATTTATTTCCCCACACGTCATATACAGTTTTTACTGGTTTTTTTTGACAAATAAATAAATAAATAAATACACTTTAAAACTACCTTTTCAGTAATATTTTTATATACAATTTTATTATGAAAATGTAGTCTATAGCAAGGTTTAATTAAAGCTCATAAAATTCAACAATACAGGCTCTTTGAAATACAAATTTATGGCTTGCGCCTCTTCATCCGTAAGTTAATCCGGTAAATAATTATTTCCAACTTCTTTTTGACATGAATTGTATCAATTCTTATAAAGTTCTTTATAGTGATGAAATTGGAACAATGCCAAATTACACTTGCAAACTATCTCTAACCAACTTCATCATACCTGAATGAGAAGCATAAACGCTGCATTGTCCTTGAAACGGCCGGTGAAAAAATATATTTCACAGAGTGATACTTAACTAGTTCTAACGATGGCGACGAAAACCTCCACCCTGACAGTCCATAAAGACTCTGACAGAAATGAGCAAACTCCATACTAGGACATTCAACCTGAAATCCAAATTACTACACTAAAATATTTAAGATATTACAAAAATTTTACAATATTGATTTTCGTATCGTCTGAACAAACAGTACTTCCAACTTGTTTTCCCCTCTTTTTCCAACAAATGGGAGGCATCCTGAAATATAAAAGCCATAGAGTTATTGGAATTCAAATGTTTAGTGTTGTTTCTCATCTTCTACAACAAAGATTTCTAATTATAAGTTTCATTTACTACAATTATATTTAAACATTACATATCTTTTTAAACGGTCCTTATTTTTGTTGGTAGTACATTTTTTGGTTATACCATAACCATATATTTATTTAACATAATAAACATCATCATATATTTTAAAAATCAAGAATAACTCCACAAAGTTTATCTTTAACCACAAATGTATTACAACAATAAAATAAGGACTTTAATAAAAAATATATGTAAAGATTTCTTAAACTCACCATGTCTGCGAGGAAGGCCAAAATGAGGTAATGAATTCATATGGGACCCAACATTCCCACGCTGCTATTTCTGCATCACAATACTGGCATTAAGTGCTCAATGCACAAATGATACTGTTTTCCATGAGGACGAAGGCTAGATATTTCCTGCACCTGTAATAAATGTATAATTATGCACATTAAGAAGTAATTATGAACACAGTAAATATTCCAGTTTAATGTTGTTGCAATAAAAAATAATAGGCTATATTAAAAATAAAGGGAATAAACCCATTGTCATAATAATAAGAAACCAATCTTAACAAAAATCAATTATACAAAACAATATTATGTAGGTTAGTTAGAAAATCAAATCTACGGAAACTGCCATTTTTTTCTTGTTTCTCTAAGATTTTCTCATCCAATAGACCAAATGAAGTATCACATTGGAATATTCTTAGATCCTCTCGAAAGCTTTTGACGTTTATTGACCATAACATCTTGCTCTCAAAATTACCTTCGTAATGGACTTCGTGGTATTGCCCTAGATTGGATAACTTCTTACCTTAAAACATCGGACTCAAAGATAGAATACCATACTGGCAGGAAGGACATTACATAATTATATTTCAGAATTCTTGCCAATTAAGCATGGGGTCCCGCATCTTAAGGCCTATTCTTCTTTCTGTTATA
>JAHLJT010004567.1:64956587-64993290 GCA_031308135.1 Acheta domesticus
AATCAGAGACATAGCATTCTTGAATACGCAGTTTGCTTTCACTTTCAAAATTTTGCCTACAGACAGGTGCTGTGCTCCAGACTCATGAAACTGTGCTTTAGAAGGGTCTTAATTCAAATGGAGATTACTGGAAAACGTGCTGCAAATTTGCCTTATGAGGGAGGAACTAGGTAATCTCAAATTACCAAGATGATCTCAGATATTAATATTCATGAGGTGAAAAGACTACAGAATATAAGTAATTGCCATGAATATCTTGTTTTAGGTAGTGGAAAGTAATGATATTTGTTCTTTCATAAATCCAATGTGCCTGGGCATCTGGTATTACTGTTTCCAAATGATCAAGAAAATTGTGATCAAGTCGATAACATATTTTATGGAGAAATTGTGACAATTATTGCAGGAAGCTTCACCGATTTCACTAACAATATTCCCCATGTATCTTATTGATCTTCCTTGGTAGTTTTCCAGATGGAAGCGAGTGTATTTCAACATCCTCATTGAAAGCAGATAATATCAATTCTTCACTAACGTTATAGCACAAAGATCTTGGTTGAGGGTTCGTTTCCACTAACACAAAAATTTACATACTTTTCTTTCAGCAAAACCGTCCAATCTGCAGGTAAACTTATGTCCAACACTTGGATTTCAATTCTTCATAGTAAATGAAACAAATTCTTTCATTATATGTCTAAAAGGAAACGATGCTTTCCTCGATGGATTTCTTAGAGACTCGTTCTCCAAACGCATACGTCGCATATCATAACAGATGTGTTGAAGGCTTGTGACAAATACTTGGATTCCAGGCATTACAGATGGGTACAGCACCTAGAAATAATAATTAACTTTGTTGTCTCAAACCTACATTCTAGAATGTTAAATACCATTTACCAAATTTTGACAAGTATTCTCTGAAAACCTACAAAAATCCGTCTATTGTCCCAAGTGAAGCAATTCTAAAGACACCAGAACCTAAAATCACTAAATATGCATACGATCCCCACGACAATTATGACTGTACACAAAACAAACTAAACAAGAAGAATAGGCGTCCTTTCAATTCCTCAGAACGTTACAATAATCAACCCTTTAATGCTCAAGGTTAACTTAGGACTTTACTGTAAGAATAATTGCATAAAGATTAAGGTCTCCTTCTGAATTACATATTCTTCATTCTGAAGTCATATATAGTCAGAGTGGGCAAATACTTGAAAAAAGATTTTAGATACCAAATGCAAAATACTTCCATAAAAGTATTTTCGCTACAAAATACAAAATAGTATTTTAAAATAATTTTGAAATACAAAAAGTAACCAATAAGTAATCCAGAGGTCGCAATTTATTTCTCAAAACGTGGTAATGATTAGTTGTATACAGTTGGTCACGTTACCTTTCAACACTACAGTTTTCAGACATGTATCACTAATATTTCTTCTGTAACTGACAAGGATCGCATTCCATTAACAACGAATTTTGTTACAAGATCATCAAATTTTGTTGTAGCTTTTCCTGTTCCTAACGTATTGAAGAAACCAGACGTTAAACATGCTTTAACTTCGCATTAGTTTCCTCTTAACTTCTTCGCTTCACTACTCGTTCAGTGCTGTTCATTGTCCTCTTAGGTGAATTTGATCTTATAACCAGGGATATCTGAATCGCAAGGCTCAAGGGCTACAATTAAAACTTATTGCTCTGGCGATACACATATTAATTCCACGTATTGTTCATCCAGCAAATGACCGGCTGCTCTGAACCGGGGGGAAGGGGAGAATGCTTGATTTCAGGTCATACCATGCATAACGCAGGGAAACACACAGGATGGTTTTAAATTCCTGAATTTATATATAGAGTAGCGTGTTAACAGCTCAATATTGGCCGTTATCGCATCTAAGGTCCCATTTTGTTCTGTCATACTAAGACTTGTACATATCTCTTCTTTCCATTACACCATCCTTCCATTTCACTCTGGGCCGACCTTCATTTCCTCCGTCTTGCTGGCGTCCAGTTAAAACCTTTTGGGCAGTCTTTCTGAATACATCCTTTGTAAGTGGGCGTACCATATCAATCTTTTCTTTTCAACAACATCACTTAAGTATCCTTGAATACTTAATCGCCTTTTTATAGTCTCTGTTTTTACAAGATCAAACAACGTGACTCCACAAGCATCCTCTCAAAAAACTATTTTCAACTCTATTTAATCCTCTTTTTCAGAGCTTGGTTTAGTACACCAAAACTTCAGAGCCATATGTTACTGTGTTCTCCACCAAAGATTTAAGCAGCTTGATTTTTGTTTTAGTTCTAATGTCCTTACTCCAAAATGGTAGCTTTAATTTACTAATCATCTGTCGACCTTTTCCGATTTGTGAAAAAATATCGGCTTGATCCGTACCCTCTTCAGTCAGAATAAGTCCTAAATACTTAAAATATTTTACATTTTTAATCTTAGAATCCTCTAAAATTAAATCTTCCTACATCACCAACAACTAAATAATGAGTATTTTCCATGTAACTTACAATCCCCATTTTTCATATTCCTCTACAAGTTTTCTCATCATTTAGGGAACATCTATTACATCTTCTGCAAGAACCAATTGATCGTCAACAAACAAATAAAGTATGTATATATTTCCCCCTAACTGAATTACCATTTTAGGCACATTTGTGTCAATTTTCTCAAGGCTCAAGGCTGATGAAATGTATATTTTGCAGGTGTTGGGGATAAACAACATCCTTGTCTAAATCCCTTGTCAGTCATAAAAGAGCCTGATAAACCTGCGTACGTTTAACCTGACTGCTATTTCCGTCATAGAATCTCTTTACAGTATTTATGTACTGCCCATGGATGTTGTTCTCCACTGGTACACTATCGTACGCTTTTCGTATGTCTACAAAAAATAGATGTAATGGGCATCCGTAGGCTATGGACGTTTCCATCAGCTGTTTCAGGAAAAAGAGATTATCTGTGCAGGATCAACCAGATCTTAATCCACTCTGTTCTTCTAGTTCCGTCATATTTCCTTTCAATGCGATCTCTCAGAACCCGTCCATACAGCTTCCTGTTGATGGGATGACACTCAAGCCCCTGTAATTGGCGCAAACTTTCTACTTATTAGGATGGGTAGGCCTCACGGAGGGGGGGACTTTTCGAAGCCGTAGTGAAAGTCATTCCTCCTAAGGCATGGAAAGCCTGACATAAAATTCCCTGACCCTCTAGGTTAGGGGTTCAAGCGATGGGCCTGCTCCCCATTCTTCATAAAATATCAAATTTGCAAAATACGCCAAACGCGCCTCGGAAACAGGAACTTTACGACGTAACGGGCATCGGAAACGGATAACGAATTTAGGATGCTGGAATGTCCAGGGGCTAAGAAATAAAGACCTTGAAAGTAACTAATGAATTAAAATCGCACAAAATTGAAATAGCCGTACTAACAGAAACCAAAAAGAAGGTAAATGGAAATGAAAAGTGGGAAGATTTTTTACATTTTTTCAGTGGTGTGGAAAAACATCGTCAAGCAAAAGCAGGAGTCTCTGTTTTGATACATAAGAAATGGAAGAAACATATTAGAAGTTGGAATGCCATAAATGAAAGAATAATAACCCTTGATCTGGAAATTTTTAATATTAGTTATAAGATTGTTGGTGTATATGCCCCAAACAATGACGCCACTTTATTGCGTGAAGGAAGAACTAAATTAAGTGAAGTAATTCAACTTTAGATAATAGGAAGGAATTAATTTTATTTTGGTGATTTTAATGCAAGGGTGAGGAGAAAAGTAAATGATCAAGTAGTGGGTCATGTGGAGAAGATGTGTTAAATGAAACAAGTACTCGTCTAATTGAGGTATGTGAAACAGTTCTCTCTGAAGATACTGAATGGCTTGTATCCCCACAAAGATATCCATAAATATACATGGACACAAAGTACTAAAGGTCTCAAATCAATGATTGATTATTCCGTTTTTTGGACAAACTTGCCATATGAAAATCATGGACGTCCGTGTTAAAAGGGGGGCTGATTGCGGGTCCGACCATTACCTGTTAAAAACAACAGCTGGTTTAGACCCAGGAAGAAAGAAACACCAACTGCGGAAGGTGACAGGAAACAAAACTGGAAGCGAGTTACCAACTTGACAGTTTTGATAATGAGTCCACCATCGTCTCCTGTATATTTCAGAAGTATACCTTTCCGTTGCAGATCTCACTCGCAACCAGTCTCTATAAATGAGGTCTCTAAAGAAAGAGAATTTCACGAATTGTATACTGATTGACTAACTGAACTGTATACTGGAGACGTGACGAATTGTATATTGACTTTAAATATGAAGGAATTGTTTTTCAAAAACGCATCTAAATATTAAAGTTATATGCAACCCGCAACACTTGCCAAAGTTTTTATCAAATAACTTCTAAACAAAGCGTTTTAGGGCCTTAAAAAACTAAAATTCAAAGAAACTATCATAGGTCTCAAAGAAACTTTTCCATACTATAATCTACAAGATGAGACATTCCTCGATCTATTCAATTAAATTTTCGGTTCCGCGCTTCAATACTATCAAAGTCACTGAATATTTCAGCCCTTCTTGCTGATAGCAATTTTTGTCGCGGCTCGTTTAGAAGGCTTAGACTCGTCAATCTTTATTTACGCTTTTTGTTTACACCATAGTTTGTGCAGTTCTGACGAGGTTTATTTGCATAATCATTAATTCAAGAAGAGTTGCTCTCAGCAACAACTAGAAGTACTATTATAGTTGCTTGATACCTATGAAGGACTGTTTCTTCTGCGTGTGTAGTGACATCATTCAATTAAAGCTTTACCGGGGTCTGTAAGTTGCGTGTGTGCCTAATTGAGGAGAAATGTGGGAGTACAGAGAAGACTGAAGACTGTGTTTTACCGTGCGCCAGTATTTTCGTTATCATTCGATGAAATTTTCAAGTCAGCGGGTTCAGACACGTAGCTTTCTCAAAAGTAAAAAGCTTTTCATATATTTGTTTTCCAAGAAAACTCTCATGATACTGATTAAATATTTATTGAAAATTTCTTTTAAACATCAATTGCATTGATTTTTATTTTATTTGATATTGTGTTAGTACATTGCAACTTACCTTCATAATTTTTTAACAAATAAATACGTTCCGATAACTACTTACCTCTCTTAAAATGGGAAGTAGAAGGATAGGGATATGCGTGGGGTCTAACATGTGAGAGTTCTCGCACGGGTACGCGAAGGTAGTAGGGGGAAAACTTGTGAATGGCACAACACAAAGAACAAACGTTTTAATTTAGCTAAAGTAAAATAGATTGAAATAAATAAAAAAAACAAAATAAAATCGGTTGCGGCTATAATACTACTTGACCTATTTAAAAAAACAAACAAAATTTAAAAATTATACAAAGAATCGGGCAAGTCACTCGACAACAAAAAACTCGCCGCTAACATTTGCAGCCATATACGAGAAAATGGCGTTTAAGCGTTTCTGAAAATGCGAAATTTGGAGCTACTTTTCACAGAAAACTGGTTGTGTTTCAAAAAACGTGACTTGACATTATTTAAAAAACATGCACTTGTAAATATAATAATGTAAAACCAGTAGTGCCTATAGAATGGCACAGAAATTCCCGTATTAGTTTTCTATTTTCCCTGAGTCTTCGCTAGCTATTCGGAATTGCCACATACTCTTTTTTTGCCAGCTACCATCTATCATCGCCAAAAGTACATTTTTTTGTCATTTTCTTAATTTTTCGGTTTCCTATTGGTAGAACAGAAACATTAATTTTAGAATATTAAAGAAACACAAAAACCTAGCCGTAAATGGCAATTTTCTTTTAAAAATTATGTGCCGTTTAAGAGAAAAATGGCGTTTAGCACTAACTAAAAATGCGAAATTTGAAGCTCATTTTCACAGAAAATTTTTGAGTTTTCAAAATACTTTATTTGAAGCACTTACACTCACAAATATAATCATCTTTACAAATTGCGGTAATGTGCATATTAAAGATGTGAGAGATCTTTCAAAAAAATTTACATTTATATAATTTTTGAAAAAAATCACAAAAAAAAACTCAAAATAAACTTCACGCTATACTAATGAGTGTAATTAGCACTATCCGTTGACAAAAGTTTCAAGAAAAAAATTTCAGCCCTATACGAGAAAATGACGTTTTGAGCATTCTGAAAATGCGAAATTTGAGCTACTTTTTCACAGAAAAACGTAGTGTTTTCGAGAAACTTTACTTGACATTATTTAAAGCACATATACTCGTAAATTTAATAATGTGAAAAAATCGACCGATAATGTAAATATTAACGACGTGAGAGACAAGTAAAAAACTTTACTTTTTGTAATTTTTGAAAAAACCAAACCAATAGACCAAAAGGCTTTATGTCATTGATAGAGTACATTTACCATATCCCTACCAAAAGTTGAAAGAAAAAATTTGGAGCCGTTTTTTAGAAAATTTTGTTTTTGTAATTTTTAAATTGCACATATTGCACGCAATATTGCACGAAAACTACAAAATTGTGAAAAACATTTTACATGACCTTATTAAAGAACTCAATATGCAGAACAAATTTTATTTGAAGAAAAAATCTCTATCTTCAATTTTGTAGTTGGGAGAAAGACGCCGAAAAAAATTCAAACTTTCATTAATTTTCGAAAATTCAGAGCTGTACCTGAAAATCGGACCTATGCCATGTTAAAAGTGTATTTTCCTCTATTCATACAAGAAATTTAAAGAAAAAATTTGGGAGCCGTTTTTGAGAAAATGTTGAAATCCCCGGGGGCTTCATATAAAGTACCCCCAAATTTTAAAGAATCTTTTTCAAATCACAAAGCTTCGACTAGAATCAGATTCGACTGGGGAATATCAATTTTGAAGAAAATCGACCGAACGGTTTTAGGCGCCTGCGTTGACCACAGACGGACAGCCGGACGGAATGCCGTCAATCGATTTTTAAGTATAAAGAAGCAACAAATCATGGATTTTGACCACACCACGAGATAGAGGATTTTTTTTCTTAATTTAGCAACTGGTTTTATCCACTTATTTGTTTTCACGGCCCGCAATTAATTTTTTTCCGCCGAAAATTGGCCATTTTTATCGCGCAGCATTACATAACTTTCCCTATACTACGTATATCACTCCGTGTATACGTACGTATACGGGGAAAGTAAAAATCGCCGCTAATGTAAATATTATCGACATGAGAAACAGTGTGAAAAAATTAACGTTTTTGTAATTTTTGAAAAAACCAACCAATAAAGCAATATGAATTTTATGTCATCTGATAGGTGTACATTTACCACTATCCCTACCAAAAGGTTAAAGAAAAAAATTTGTAAGCCGTTTTTGAGAAATTTAGTTTTTGTATTTTTTTTTAAATTGAACATATTGCACGCAATATTGCGCGAGATTACTACTAAAATTTTCAAAAGAATGTACATGACATTGAACAAAGAACTCACTTTGGAGAACACATTTTATTTGAAGGAAAAATCTCTAGCTTCAATTTGTAGTTGGAGAAAGACGCCGAAAATATTCAAACTTTCACAATTTTCGAAAATTCAGAGTTATCCGTGAAAATCGTTTCCTACGCCATGTTAATAAGTGTATTTTACTCTAGTCATACAAGAAATGTAAATAAAACATTTGGCGCCGTTTTTGAGAAAATTTGAAATCCGCGGGGGGCTTCATATAAAGTACCCCCAAATTTGAAGAATCTTTTTCAAAATCTCAAGGCTTTGACTAGAACCAGATCGACCAAGGAATATCTATTTTGGAAGAAATCGTACGTATGGTTTAGGAGCTAGCAGTGTTCACAGACGGACTGACAGACGGACGTTTCCTTTCAATTGGTTTTTCGGTATCAAGGACTACAAAAGAGGGGTTCTGGCTATACCACGTATTAGGTTTTTTTTAAATTTAGCAACTGGCTTTATCCACTTTTTCGTTATCAGCGCCAGACAACGATTTTTTCTGGCGAAAATTGGCCATTTTTTTCGCGCAGCATTACATAACATTCCCTATACTACGTAAATCACTCCGTGTTTACGCACGTATACGGGAAAATAACTAGTGGTTTTACGGAATGGTACAGACTTTCCCGTATTAGTTTTCTATTTCCTTGGGTGTTCGCTAGCTATTCGGAATTGCCACATACTCTTTCTTGCCAGCTGTCATCTATCACCGGCAGGCGCGGATCCAGACGTCTCTTTTGGGAGGGCTCACGTTAAGGCTCAAGTGCATTTATTTTGGAAAGCGGGGAGGGTACAGATAGTAATAACATTATTTAGAATTTCATATGAGCTTACTATTGTTACGCTCCTCACCTCTATGCCCTGGGGGAGTGGCGGGTTTAACTTTGGAATTTTAAACGGTAACCCCCAATTTTTGTTGCAAATTTCGAATTGTTTCCTACAAAAATATGTCAATTTTATTCGGTACATTTGTTTAAAAAATGAAAATTTATAAAGTTATCAATAATAACTTTCAAATTAGCAAAAATAACTTTCATTTAATGCAATATGAAACAATTTGTGAAGAAACTTATATGAGAGACAGAGAGTATAATATCAGAGGCGGCACTTAACGTTATTTCCAACGTTCTTATTCAAATCTCACATGTTCACGGAGGGGGAAGCTTCCATCTTGACCCCACTTTTTGGGCCAATAGCGTCGAAGGGAGATCGGCCTATGGAGGTAGCGCATAATGACGACCGGGACATTTAAAATTATATTAGGAAGCAATTTGTTCAAAATGGCGGCAAATTATAATTATATGAATATTATTTAATGTAAAAAATATGCTAGGCAATTTAGAATCTAATAATTATTAGGATTAGGAATTCTGAGTGAGTGAAGGGAATTGTGATCCTGGGTGTGTGAAATAAAAAGTTATTGAATGAACAATATTTATTTCTAAATTATGTAAACATACATAGTCGTACACAATATAAACATATTAATTCAATTTTTATAAAATAAATAAAAGCAAATAACACATTTCTTTTGACCGAATATTGAAATCATGAATTAAGAAAATTGTCGTAATACAACTAGTGACCATTATCTCTTAAATATTACATCATTATCAAAATGACATGCCAGTTGAATCAAAGGTGAGTGTTGTCTGGTATCAAATATGTATTATACTAAAGATCTTTTCGATAGCACAGCCATCATCCATCTTCAGATCTATCTGAAAATTACATAAAAAGCAAATTTGAAATGTAGATTGTATAAATTCTGTACTGCACGTACTGCAAGGTAATGATCCAGTTTGCTTACGCATCTCGCATTAACAATTTGTACAAAACAATTTTGTAAATAATTTATGCAATCTCCATTTCATTGTTTTTATGTATTTTTCAGATAGCTCTGAGGATGGTAGCTATGCTATCGAAAACATCTTTGGTATAATACATATTTGATACAATACATCTGTCTTTTATTCATTATTAAAGACACTACACCACCAACAGTTATATTAATTGACATGCCAGTTATTAACAAATGCGAAATTTCAGCGTATTATCACAATCGTAATTAAGATATTATAATATAAATTAATATCACTGATATATTTTATAAATAAACTAACTTGCATCTGCACAAACAGTCTTTTATGCTTTCTTCTTCAAAAAATCTTTTATGCTTTCTTCTTCATAAAAGTAACATTACATATTAAACTGTGTTAAAAGAAACTAGTATCTAGTACAAGTACTGAACTGATTCTATTTCAACGTGATTTATCTCAAGACAGAGTTCTTGGACTTAGTAGATTTCATTTACATTCCGTTATTAGAGGCTATATATTTATTGTCCAAAAGCATAGCTAGTTGCTCAGTAGATGGTGGATGAAAATCCAAAGGCAGATCAGAAACACAGAATTACTCAACATTTGATGCAGGTATTGACGGGTATTTCAACTAATAAGAAAATATTGTCTGTTCAGTTTTTTGAATGATTTTTTTGGCTCATTGATGTCAAAGTAAATTGGGGTCATTATCTGTGATTAAATTATTTTCATTAATTTCACAAACATTGGCTAACTTATGCTTGAACCATTTTACTCCCTACTATTCTTGTAATTCCACCAACTGGAGAATGTTTGCATATCAATGCATTTATATAGCCAGAATGCAAGAAAATTACACTTTAAAACTACCTTTTCAGTAATATTTTTATATACAATTTTATTATGAAAATGTAGTCTATAGCAAGCTTTAATTAAAAGCATCATAAAATTCAACAATACAGGCTCTTTGAAATACAGAATTTATGGCTTGCGCCTCTACATCCGTAAGTTAATTCCGGTAAATACTTATTTCCACCTTCTTTTTGACATGAATTGTATCAATTCTTATAATATTCTTTATAGTGATGATATTGGAACAATGCAAATCACACTTGCAAACTATCTCTAACCAACTTCATACACTGAAGGAGAGATAAACAGCTGGCATTCTCCTTGAAACGGCCGGTGAATAAATATATTTCACAGAGTGATACTTAACTAGTTCTAACCGATGGCACGAAAACCACTCCGCCCTGAACAGTCCATAAAGACTCTGAACAGAAAATGAGCAAAACTCAATACTAGGACATCACCTGAAATCCAAAATTACTACACTAAAATATTTAAGATATTACCAAAATTTACAGTATTGGAGTTCGTATCATCTGGAACAAACAGTACTTCCAACTTGTTTTCCCCTCTTTTCCAACAAATGGGAGGCATCTGAAATATAAAAAGCCATAGAGTTATTGGAATTCAAAATGTTTAGTGTTGTTTCTCATCTTCATACAACAAAGATTTCTTAATTATAAGTTCATTTACTACCATTATATTTAACATTACATACCTTTTAAAAACGTCCTTATTTTTTTGTTGGTAGTACATTTTTGGTTATACCATAACCATTATTTATTTAACATATAAACATCATATATTTTAAAAATAAAGAAATAAATCAATAATGGTTATCTTATAACCAAAAATGTATTACCAACAATAAAATAAGAACGTTATAAAAATATATGTAAAGTTTTCTTAACTCACCAGGTCATGCGAGGAAGCAAAAATGAATGGTAATGAATTCATATGGGACCACATTCCACGCTGCTATTTCCTGCAGTCAACAATACTGGCATGAAGTGCTCAATGCACAAATGATAATGTTTTCCATGAGGAAGAAGGCAGATATTTCCTGCACCTGTAATAAAATGTATATTATGCACATTAAGAAGTAATTATGAACAAAGTAAATATTCAGTTTAATGTTGTTGCAATAAAAATAATAAGGCTATATTAAAAATAAAGGGAATAACACCCATTGTCATAATAATAAGAAACCAATCTTAACAAAACATCAATTATCCAAAACATATGATGTAGGTTAGTTAGAAAATCAAAATCTACGGAAACTGCCATTTTTTCTTTTCTCAAAGATGTTGCTTCATCAATAGACCAAAATGAAGTATCCATTCGAATATTCTTAGATCTCTCGAAAGCTTTTGACGTTATTGACCATAAGATCTTGCTCTCAAAATTACCTTCTTATGGAATTCGTGGTATTGCCCTAGATTGGATAACTTCTTACCTTAAACATCGGACTCAAAGAGTAGAAATACCATACTGGCAGGAAAGGACATTACATACTTATATTTCCAATTCTTTGCTAATTAAGCATGGGGTCCCGCAAGGTTCGATCTTAAGGCCTATTCTCTTTCTGTTATATGTAAACGATATGCCCTCGTCTATTAAAAATGGAAGAATGGTTCTGTTTTCTGATGACACGAATGTTCTTTGCAAAAAAGAAGTAGTAAATAGTACAATTTCAGAAGTTTCAAAATTTTAATAATAACAAAAATTAATTGTTAACGAAAGAAAAACTGTTTCAATGCATTTTTGCATCTCAAATCGGAAATCGCATGTTCCATTGAAAATGAACAATATGCAAATAGCTGATGTTGAGGCAACAAAATTTTTAGGTCTTTCAATTCAATCAAACCTCAAATGGAATGTACATATAACAGAATTAAACACTAAATTAAGTTCATAATGCTACGCATTCAGAATTCTTTCAAATTCTGTCAGCCTTCATGCAGCTCGTTGCGTTTATTTTGCAAATGTGCATTCCCGTCTGAGATATGGCATAATATTCTGGGGAAGCTCATCCTGTAGTATTCAGACCTTCAGATTGCAAAAGAAAATTATTCGAATAATGAAAAAATGCCTTCCACGTGATTCCTGCAAGCCTCTTTTCATTGAACTGGGAATCTTACCATTGCCTTGTCTATTTATTACGAATCTGCAATATTTGTCAAAAATAACCTACTTAACGGAGGGAACATATTTTCATGCAATATTGATATTTATAATTACAACACACGCCGTAGAAATCACGTGCATCAAGTGTCAGTATCAACAGCTCAGTACAAGAAATCAACATACAATACATATACGTTACTTTACAACGCATTGCCAGATGACATAAAACAATTAAAGTCGGTACACAAATTTAAGTTTAAAGTAAAATCTTTTCTGCTGCAAAACTGTTTCTATACAGTTAGAGACTATACTGATCGTGAAAAAGAAAAATAATGTTTAATGTAACAAAACAAAGATATATAATGAATTAGTTTACGTTTGCATTGTATACATTTTCAAAAAATATTTAATACGCCTGTAACAAGTAATGTACTTCAGCTTCCGGGTCAATGACCCCCATCTCGATCAGGTTTTTGTCCAGTTTCCCTGATCCATAGAGCAAATGCTGAGATGGCCCCTTGTTTTGCTTCTGGACGTCAATGTAGCTTAACTGTGCGCACGTTTTGTTGAGCACTCCTTTTGCTTGTAGTTCATTTACAGTTGAAATTGATTTTCTATAACTCGGGAAAAAACATTTTTCAAATATTTTTATTTTTCTAAATAATTATTTTTCATTCATTCATTTTTTCGTTTTTTTTAAATTCTGGCCCTCAAGAAAATGTGCGCAGATAAATTTCTTTCCCCACACGTCATATACAGTTTTTACTGTTTTTTGACAAATAAATAAATAAATAAATAGGTACCTAATAATATTACCTCTTCAGAATTGTAAACGGGAAGTAACATTAAGTAACGAAATTAAAAATAACATTAACAATGCATTACATTAATAATCTAGCAGATTAGGTTGCAGTGGCAAATAACTTACAATTAAAGTGAGTAATTCCATTATCTTACAGCAGTAGTTTAACTAACTTACAATAATTTGAATTCATTAGATGTTAATAATAATTGTATGTGCTTACAATATCCTCACATATAATTACATTATTTACTATGTTACTGAATAGTACATGAAATCATTGTTATAGAACCATATAAAGCATTTCATATCACTTACTTTTCAGGATCGTACGGGAAAGTAACCATGTGTGGCCATGCAGTCTTTCGTCTTGCTGTTTCGGCAAGTGGGACCCCAATAACGCGGAAATTTTGGCATTACTGACAAGAAGAAAACACAACACCCCCTTCTGCACGCAAAACACACTGAATTGTATCACAAAACACACGAAACACACAAAAACACCGACCGGGACACCGTTATAACTGGCGGGTAACTTGTAAAACAGTTTACAAATACGGCCGTAAACAATTGCCACACGCCAGTACGTGGTTAATTAGGGGGTGGCCTGTAGATCGCTGCACCATCGCGCATTCATCGACTTCTATTGGCCCAAAAAAGTGGGGTCAAGATAGCGGACCAATCAAATTCTCTCTCCTCAAATTCAAATAAGCACCGGAAGCGCCCTATCTAGTGACACAGGACTGATTAGAGAAACATGTAAATATGTGTAATGATAAAAATGTATTTTTAATAAATTATTACAATTAAAAATACATGAATAAAATAAATAAATAAACCAAATTATACTTTTATTTTATGTTACAATTATTTTTCTCAATTTCATTTTTTCTTTTTTTAAATTTTTCATTTATAGTGATCATTCATATAATTATAAATGTGCACCACATTTGAATCTTCTTCATTGGCGATTCTTCTATAACAATGTTGTAAACTTCATTATAATTTCGAGGACAACTACACCGAGACAAGCAAACATCTTATAAAATGAATTTAATGCAACATTTAATATATTGCACATATATTGCACATACATTTAATATATTGCACTTTTGTATAACCAAGGTGCTTTGAATAATTAAAACCCAAATAAAGTAACATCATTACAGTACTGTTCATCAAGAACGAGAGCTGTCAAAAGATACTTTTGATACCGGATTCGAACTCAGCGAAAGCAAACATTCAAGATATTTTAGGCGTCAGACTCTATCCTCGCTCATCAGCCGAACTAAAATTCTCTAACCGGATTCGGGCTCAGCGACAGCAAAATAGTATTCAATAAAGTCTTTTAGCAGTGGTGAAGCTGAAGGGTAATCTGGGAGAATTATACTACTCAAATTATTTTTCAATAAAATCTGTCGTTGTGTGTCATTTTTCAATATTTTTGTTACTGAATCGTCGAAAATTAAATGTGTTCAACTCCTTTTCCCCGTTTACGCGCGAGGGAATTAGCAGGGCTGCAGAAATATAATCTTTGGGGCCGGTAGCTGAGCAAGGAGTCTGCCAGTGGATAGACACCGGCTGGCTCTGACGCGCAATGAGCACGAGAGAAACGTGCACTATCTCCCTTTCTTTTGCATTGACTGGGCAGCGAGCCCAGCAGGACCCTAGGCTCTCGGCAGGCACGGACTTGTACAGCGATGCACGCCCACGTCTCGGTTCTCTTCATCTGACGTTGTGGAAAGTAGAGTTGTTTGTGTGCCGTTTGTGAGATTTTTATTCGTTTTTTCTTTACGAAACAATTAATGAAGCTAAAGATATAGTGTTGCAGTCAATGTCCCACTGACTATGCCTCAAAAGCTAAAGATATGGTGTTGCAAACTGACCAAGCTAAAGATATGGTGTCCCACTGACTGTGTCACATAACTTCTAAACGGTTCACAATATCGAAGTGCAGTTTTCGATACTTGAAATGCGGAATCAGGAGTCAAGTAATATGCCGTAGAGATAGAAATAGTAGCAATACGTAGTAATATATCGTGTTAGATAGGAAGAGACTATTGAAATCTTTATCAAAGTAGCCATGACAATGAATGAACTTTCAGGGTGAAAATTATTTTATAGAAACAAAATTGTATCTTTTAAAATTATTGATACAATAGTGACTCAGATGGACTGAAGGTTGCAAGATTTCGAAAACTTTGATTTTATTGAATTTCTTGACGAAAAGCAGTTTTCCACCTACAAAGCGTCCTTTCATTCAGAAAAGTTTTCTTTTCTAATGAAACAATATCCATTCCTTGGCAGTGAGCAGCCTCGAAATGAAATGACAAATGTATACATTAATAATGCAAAATATATGCCTGCAGTTTTTTTGCTGAAGTATTTGTTCGACAAATTGGTCTAGAAAAAAATATCAAGAGACGATTTGGTGATACAACTCAGTCTAACTTTCCCTCTATAGAAAGCATTATGTGAAAGGAATATTATTACATTAAAAGTGTTAAGACAATCCTGAGAGATTCCGTGGGAAATTAACTGTGCAGAAACGAAAGCTTTAAAGAACAAATTATTGACGTTTATGTTGAATAAAAAAACATGAATGGAGTTAATTGACAAAAAACATGTAAGATAAGATTTTCAGAATACTCAATTGCATGACTCTAGCTTCGCCACTGTATTTTAGGTGTCAGGCACTATCCTCGCTCATCAGCCAAACTAAAATTCTCTAACTCTAATTCTTTTTGACCAATCTGTGCCACTCACCCCTGTTGATAGCCTAAACTTGTGCTAAAATCGGCTTCTTACGTTCTTACAAAACCAGAACCGGCATTAGACTTCAATGATCAAATTAGGTTCGCCGTTACTGATTAGGTTAAGCATTTTTAGGTTAAATATACGTTGAGTTCGATAGAAGTTCCGATACTGAATTCTAACAAACTCCTGAAAGCAAGATTGATGCCAATTTTATATACATACCATTATTATTACGTTTAGCTAATTCTATTCCCTTTGAACAAGAGTTGTGACTTTTAAGCTGAGTCCATGCATTGACGCCTATTTTTCCCTCGTTCAATTAGTGAGAAAAATTAACATTAAGTTGGCAACACTAGTAACGCGCAGTGTTTTTGATTCCGACTTTAGTTATGTTAATTGTTTAGATTAATTTCTTTAAACTAAAAATATTTTTAAAGTCATCTTGAAAACACTTACGTTTTTATTCAAAGTAAATTCCAATTTCTATATAAATCAGTTTCAGCACTGCTGAATTTGTAGATATTTCTGGAATTCTCTGAAAATATCTGAAAATGTCTCCGGCAGTCCCGATTCTGAAGGGACACTGGAAAGGTTATTAGTTTCTCAGAGTTGTTTTAGATATGGTAGTTTCTCACAAAATTGTGACGGTTCATCATTTGGGGGGGGGACCATGACCCCTTGGATCTGCGCCTGATCACCGACAAAAGTACATTTTTTTGTCATTTTCTTAATTTTTCGGTTTCCTATTGGTAGATCGAAAATATTAATTTTAGAATATTCAAGAAACCTAGCCGTAAATGGCAATTTTCTTTTAAAAAATATGTGCCGTTTAAGAGAAAATGGCGTTTTAGCGCTACTAAAAATGCGAAATTTGAAGCTCATTTTCACAGAAAATGTTTGAGTTTTCAAAATACTTTATTTGAAGTTATTTGAAACACTTACACTCACCAATATAATAATGTTTACAAATTGCTGGTAATGTGCATATAAAAGATGTGATCTTTCAAAAAAAAAATACGTTTATGTAAATTTTGAAAAAACAAAAAAATAACTCAAAATAAACTTTACGCTATACTAATGAGTGTAATTCGCACTACCAGTTACAAACGTTTGCAGAAAAAATTTGCAGCCATATATGAGAAAATGGTGTTTGAGCGTTTCTGAAAATGCGAAATTTTGAGCTACTTTTCAAAGAACACGGTTGTGCTTTCGAGAAACGTTACTTGACAATATTTAAAGCACATGTACTCGTAAATATAATAATGTGAAAAAATCACCGCTAGTGTAAATATTATCGACGTGAGAAACATGTGAAAAAATTTACATTTTTGTAATTTTTGAAAAAAACAACCTATAGAGGATTATGGCTTTTATGTCATCTGATAGAGTACATTTACCACTATCCCTACCAAAAGGTTAAAGAAAAAATTTGTAGCCGTTTTTGAGAAAATCTAGTTTTTGTATTTTTTTTAAAATTGCACATATTGCACGCAATATTGCACGAAAATTTTGAAAAACGTTTACATGACCTTTACGAAAGAACTCAATATGCAGAACAAAGTTTATATCAAGAAAAAATCTCTATCTTCAATTTTGTAGTTGGAGAAAGACGCCGAAAAATATTAAAACTTTCAAAAGTTTCGAAAATTCTGAGTTATCCGTGAAAATCGGACCTATGCCATGTTAAGTGTATTTTACTCAATTCATACACGAAATTTAAAGAAAAATTTGGAGCCGTTTTGGAGAAAATCTTGAAAATCCCCGGGGGGCTTCATAAAAAGTACCTCCAAATTTTGAAGAATCTTTTTCAAAATCTCAAAGCTTCGACTAGAATCAGATCGACTGGGGAATATCCATTTTGGAAGAAATCGTACGTATGGTTTAGGCGCTAGCAGTATTCACAGACTGACAGACGGACGGACGGACGGACGTTTTCCTTTCAATTGGTTTTTCGGTATCAAGGACCTAGAAACCAGGGTTTCTGGCTACACCACGTGTTAGGGGATTTTTTTTCTTAATTTAGCAACTGATTTTATCCACTTATTCGTTTTCACGGCCCGGCAATTAAATTTTTTCCTCCGAAAATTGGTCATTTTTTTCGCGCAGCATTACATAACTTTCCCTATACTACGTATATCACTCCGTGTGTACGTACGTATACGGGAATGTAAAAATATTAAGCACAGGCCCAGACACAACACTTCCGCACCATATACGTGATAATGAGTCATGGCCTTCGTCGTCGTGAACTCTCAGGGCGTCGACAGGCTTTGTATTCTAGGTGGTGCTGATCCAGCCTCCCGGCCATAGAATAAAGGGTGCGTGTTGTTAGCATGAAGACATTTCTCCACCGTATACCGCCACCGGTCTTCATGACATTAGGGTGGGCTTTCTCAGCGTCACTCAGCAATACATACTTGAACACTTGTAAGGAAAGCGCACAGTTATAATTTTGCTCCGGCCGGGAATGGAAGGCAAGTGCGCTGACCAACCCAGGGCTAAATGCAAATCCCTCTAGATAAAATTAATGACTGATCTGTCAAGTGAAAAAACAAACTCAATTCGTGATGTTCGCAGAAGGACGGACGGACTGACGGGCGTTTTGCTTTCAATGGGTTTTTTCGGTATCTAAGACTCACAAAAGGGGGATTGAGGCTCCATCACGTGTTAGGGGTATTTCGTTATTACGGCAATGATTTTTTTCTCTGGCGAAAATAAGCGATTTTCTCCCCAGCATTACATACCTTTTCCTATTCTACGTATATCACTCCGTATATACGTATGTATACGAGAAATTTAACCCTTTATCAACGATAACATCGCTGGCGAACGCGACAAAATGTGAGTATGAAGGCAACGCCTTACGGCTCGAGCGCCCACCGTTCAGGTAATCGCGTGTTTGATTCGCGGGAACGGATAAAGGAAGACGTAGATCACGAAATCAGGAGATAAGCTATGTGGATTGGAAAGATAAATAGGGAAATGAAGATAAAGGAGGAAATTAATCATTCTATAGTTATCATTCGATATCATTCGATGACGAGCTCGAACGCGTCGAGCTCCAGTCATTGTCTGTCGATGACAAGTAATGAACTTAATGAACTTGAGATACTCTGCGATGTGAATGATGCTGACATTCTAAAATCTCTCCCGTGTTCTGTGTGCTTTAAGCAGCGGTGAATTCGCCTAATATTAGTTTGAAATGGATAGATCAATAAAAGTAAATAATACACAGTGATAAATTACATATGTCAAAGGCAAAAACACATAAAACAACTCAGATGGGCCTGAAGTATAATAATCTTAATGCAGCATAGTAAGCGTTTCACACAATGTCAAGTAAAAAATAGATTAATGAAGTGACTACTAATATTTTACCCAGAATGCAACAACAAAACCACAACGGAGACGCACGTTCCCAAGCACTTCAACAGATCAGGGATTTTCTTCCTGCCAGGAGCCACGTCCTGTCTCTACGCCGGTCATAAGACGATCTTTCCCGCCCCAGTGTTCTCTTCGCGTTATCTCCCTGTTTTTGCTCCGGATTTCTCTCCCGAATGGCTCGCCTTAACCTCTCCGGCCATCATCCCCCTACTGCTCCCCTTCTCCTCCCGTGCCTGACCGCTTCCAGCACCCCGCCCCCACCCACTCATAATGATTACACATTGAACACTGTCACAAAAAAGACACAGATGACACAGTACACTTTACTGTTCAGAAAGTCTATTAGCGCCAAGTTTGGCTATTTTAAATCTCCCAGTTGAAAGTACGACTTTAACAAAATATTTTAATAAAAACCTTGTTTTTTTAATGTAAGATTTTTACAACGCACTATGGTGCGATCTCGGCCACAGGGCCGGCTGTGATTTGTTCTTGCTGTCGATTGTGTGAAAACCTTCGTTAAATTTTCATCTTCAAATGTGCGTAATCTCACTTATATTTAAAATTAAAATATATTTTTGCAAATTTTCAGACGAAATGAATATTGTTTTTACTTGCGTAACTTCTATAGGCGTATTTTTTGTGTAGAAGAAAAGTTGTTTGAAGATTGAATACTTGGCGAAATATTTTTTAAATCCAATTAAAATGTAAAGATGGCAAACAAATAAAAATAACAGGTCTCTATTGGCCACATTATAGATTAATCGTTAAATTTTTAGAAAAACTTAGCAGATAGTATTTTGTATGTAAGCATTATAATTTTCAATTATTCCCTAATACAATGGCCTGGCCAATATAATGGCCTGGCCAATATAATGGCCTGGCCAATATAATGGCCTGACTCCATGGCCCTATGAAATGCATTTCTATATTGTCCGGGATATTAGGCTAACTTTTTCAATACAAGTTTACAAAATTTTCGTATTGCATTTTTATGCAGTTGTAGAATTCACATTGTTCTGCGATGGAAACAATGAGTTTCTTGGTTGAGTTGGACGTATTCAGATAACAGCTAAGATGTTAGTAGCGCAGAAAGTGCAATATTTCAATACTACACAGCTGTTTACAATAACGCGGGAAAGTATGTGATGTTGTAGCATCACTAGTTTCTTTAAATTTGTGGTAGGGATAGGGCTAAATGTACTCTATTATATGACATTACATTGCTCCCTATTTTGCGCTATCCTTTTGTTTTTTGAGAAATTACAAAAATGTATTTTTTGCCTAGCTTATCACGTGCTTATATTTATATTACCGGCGATTTGTTCACCTTATTGCAATTAGGAGTTCATGTACTTTAAATAATGTCAAATATATTTTCTCAAAAACTCAAACATTTTTCTACGAAAGCAAGCTCAAAATTCCGCATTTTCTGAAACACTCAAACGCATTTTGTCAAAAATGTCTCCAAATATTTTCATCAAACTTTCGTACGGATAGTGCTAACTGCACTATTTAAGAAGACAAAGTTAATTTTGCTCTACATCTTTTGTTTTTTTCAAAAAGTACACAAATGTTATTTTTTGGTATATCTCTCACGGCGTCAATATGCACATTTTCAGCAATTTATATACATTATTGCATTTGTGAATGGACGTGCTTCAAATGTAGTTTTTCGAAAACTCAGGTTTCTGTGAAAAAGTGAATCCAATTTCGGATTTACACCATAACTTAAACGGTTTAAAAAAATGTTCTAGATATTTTGACGGATTTCCGTATAGGATGAGATTTTTTCTAGTTTAATATTCTAAAAGGAATATTTCGAGTCTACTTTTAAGAAACCGAGAAACTAAGAAACCTTTTAAAATATGTATTTTTTGCGGCAATAGATGTCAGCTGGCAAGAGGATGGAGCAAGAAAGTAAAGCTGGTGCAGACCAAGAAGTTAGAAAACTAAGTAGTACGAGAATGATAGTACCATTCTGTAGCACTATTAGTTTTGCATTTAGTAAATTTTTAGCAATGTTGCAATTTTTAAATATAACCAAAGCAACATTTTCTTGAAAACCCCTCCAAACGATTTTTTACAACTTTTGGGTAGAATAGTTTTAAATATACTCTATAAGAACACATAAACGTCATTTTGCTCTATTTTTTGTTTTTTCAAAAATTACAAAAATGTATTTTTTTACTTGTCTCTCACGTCGTTAATATTTACATTAGCGGCGATTCGTTCACATTATTGCATTTATGAGTGTATGTGCTTTGAGTTATATCTAATACAATTTTTTCAAAATCTCAAACGTTTTATGTGAAAAAGATCTCCACATTCCACATTTTCAGAAACCCTCAAATACCATTTTTATCAAGAACGGCTCCAAATTTTTCGTTTCGTAGTGCTAATATGAAGGACAGAAAATTAAAAAATATTAAAAATGTTCTTTAGGCGGCGATAGATGGCAGCTGGCAAGAGTATGTGGCAAGTGCCAAAAGGTAGCCGAGACCAAGAGAAATATAAAACTAATTGGGAAAGTCTGTGCCATTCTATATCACCACTAATTTTGATTGTCTCTCACGTCATTAATATGCATATTTCCAGCGATTTGTATAACGCTGCGTTTGTGAGTGCAAGTGCTTCAAATGATTTCTAATAAAGGTTTTCGAAAATTAAATATTTCTGTGTAAATGAGCTTTAAATTTCGCATTTACGGGAACGACAAAAATTTTCTTAAAAATTGCTCTAAACTTTTCAACGAAAATTTTCTTATTGATCGAGGTTCTGTAATATACTGAAAGTAATATTTCGGTTCTATTATAAGGAAACCCAAAAATTGAGAAAATTTCAGCCAAAGAACCCCCAGTGTTGAAGTAATGAATTTTTGAAGAACTAAGGTTTCTTCAAAATGATTTTAAATATTTCAACCACTCACGTAACCTATTCCAACTATATTATTTCGGTTATCACGGGGTTGAAGTTTTTGGCAATTTGCATTCTAGAATCGTCTTCGCAAATGGTCCTCCTCCTTCGCAAATTGTTCTCTTAGTTTTATGTATTACGCACATTTAACGTACTCTCCTGAATTTCCGGAATAATCAGGAGTACCTTTGAATACTTATTTTTAACCCCTTCATTTTCTTTGTCTGTTGAGCGACTCTAAATTAAATTATTCCTCTAATGAATATCGGTATCACATGTGCACAAATGTTATTGCTTGTGGAATTATAGACTCGGGATGTACATCTTTACTTTACGGTGGAACCATCTTGGAGGCATTAGGATGATATTGAACTAGCAAGCAAGAAACGCCGTAAAGATGGAACGAGAGAGAGAGAGTGTGTGTCTGTGTGTGCGAGAGAGAGACGGTTTGGAATTACGAACAGAGGCGATCAAGAGGAGAGAGAGAGCGCGCGTGCTCACCAGAGCGAACTCACGCAAGGGAAGTCCAAAACGAAGGCGGCATTAAGAGATACTCCCTACATTTTCCGCGCACGTGGCGTGCGGCGTGAGGATTCGCGTAAGGCGCGGGTTTATCAGTCGGAGGAGAGAATCTTTGAATACTAATGAAGCTAAGCGACTATAAGGCGGGTGAATGAGGCTCTTTTCCCAAAATGGAAGGTTTACGAGTAAGTGCGAGCGAGCTTATTGCAGTTGTTACTATGATCAATATTTTGATGTTTTGATGTTTTTAAAATTATTTATGCTTAAAATATCATTGATATTATTATAGACATTAGGTTTTAAACATAATTTTTGTGAAATAATGTTACGTTAGTAACATAATTTACGTTACTAAATTTACGTTAGTAATGTAACCTTAGTAAAATAATAACACGTTAGTGTATTTTGTGAATGACCCCAAGAGTTAGTGTATTTTGTAAATGACCGAAAGTTTATTTCAAAGTATTTGCTATAAAATCTTAAAGCTATGTGCTGATGTTTAGTTAATACATTATCGTTAAATTTAAAGCACTAATTTTAAGCACTAAACTATTAGTGCTACACAATGGCACAGACTTTCCTATATAAGTTTTCTGTTCAGTTTGGTCTTGGCTAGCTATTTGGACTTGCCAGTACTCTTGGCAGCTGCCATCTATCGCCGCCCAAACTACATTTTTCTGATATTTTATTTACTTTTCGGTTTCCTAATAGTAGAACAAAACTATTATTTTAAGAATATTAAAAAAAACCTTATCATAAATGGCAATTTGTGTTGAAAAATTTGGAGCCGGTTTCAAGAAAATGGTGTTTAAGCGCTATTGTGTATACGAAATTTGAAGCTCTTTTTCAAAAACAATTTTTGAGTTTTCGAAAAACTTCATTTGAAGCACTTACACTAATAGTGTTCATAGTGTTTACAAAGTGCTGGAAATGTGCATTTTAACGGTATGAGAGAGTTTTCAAAAAAATTACATTTGTGTACTTTTTTATAAAACAAAAAGAATCCCAAAATTAACTTTACACCATATTAAAGGGTGTAATTAGTAGTATCCATTCGAAAAGTTTGAACAAAAAATCTGAAGACATTTTGAGAAAATGACGTCTGAAAATACGGAATTTTGAGCTAGTTTTTACAGAAAACTATTCAATATTTGAGAAACTTTATTTGACATTATTTAAAGCGCATGTACTGGTTAACATAATAATGCGAACAAATGACCGCTCATGTAAATATTATTGACGTGAGAGACATGTATAAAACAAAAAAATATAATTTCTCAAAAAAACAAAAGAACAGCGCAACATGGCGTTCATGTCATCTCATTGAGCAAATTGAGCACTATCCCTAAGGAAAGTTTACAGGAAAAAGATGAAGCCGTTTTTGAGAAAATCTGGTTTTTGTAATTTTTTAAAATTTCAAATATTGCGTGCAATATTGCGCAAATACTAGTAAAAGTTTGAGAAAAATATATATCACCATAATGAAAGAATTTACTTTGGACAACAAATTTTATTTGAAGGAAAAATTTCTATCTTGAGTTTTGTAGTTCTTGGAAGACGCCGAAAAAATTTCAAACTTTTTCAATTTTGGGAAATTTAGAGTTAACCGAGAAAATGGGTCTTGTGCCATCGTAATATGTGTATTTAACTCTATTCTTACAAGAAATTTAAAGAAAAATTCTGGGGCCATTTTTGAGAAAATTTTGAAAATTACCGACGGCTTTATGTAAAGTACCCCCAAATTTTAAAGAAAGTTTTTCAAAATCGCGGCGCATTTAGTGAACGCAGATAGACCAGCGAATATTCATTTTGGAAAAAATCGCACCTATGGTTTAAGCGCTAGTGTTGTTCACAGACTGACGGATGTTTTGAAAAAACTAGTGGTGCTTCCAACGCACATACTTTCTCGCTCTGCTTCTATATGGTCCTTAAAGCTATTCCACTACTTCATAAACCAGCAGAAGTGTCTTCGACCGGCAAACGCTTTTCCGTACCGAGACCCGAAATCCGATACTCAAAGGAGGGAAGGTATCTGGGAACATCAATCATTACACAAAAACAAAATCAATTAGGAGATTACAAAACTAAGATCTCTGAAAAAAAACTCTGTCATTCTATAGCACCAGTATTTTTTTTTAACTTTGGCAACAGATTTTATCCACTTTTTCGTTACCAGAACTATGCTATAAAAGTTTTTTCTGGAGAAAAGTCCCCGATTTCCGACGCACGATTACATAACGTTCTCTTCTTACGAAGTATTCGTAAGGCCAATTTTTTTTTCAATTTTTATTTATTTATTTACGTCAAAAAAAAAACAGTTAAAAACTGCGTATGACGAGCTATGGGGAGAAGTGAATTTTGTGCACGTTTTCATAATTCTGTGGTCTCTATCCTAAACCATATTTTAGTCGAATTTTGAATACAGAAAAGAGAGGTTTTTTCGAGTTTTGTTGACAAAATATTCGCTCCTATATAATAAAATATATTTTCAAAGGTAAATTAGCTATAAATTTCTGTCCTGAACCCTCATGTTCTTCATGAAAGAATAATACTTTTTGCCGCGATAATATGAAAAACGATAATTTGAATAACTGTATTTCCCACTGAAATTCAGAAGACGTGCACAAATAATGAAGTTACATTTATGTCCAGAAGCAAAACAAGGGACCATCTCAGCATTTGCTCAAGGATCAGGGAAACTGGACGAAAAACCTGATCGAGATGGGGGCCATCAACCCAGAAACTGTGGTACAATACTTGTTACAGGTTCTTTAGAATTATACAATCCAAATGATAAATAATTACATTAACTATCATTGTTAAAATTAATTCTACTTTCCTTTTTGATGCTCGGTATAGTCTCGAATTGTATAGAAACAGTTATGCAGCAGAAAAGATTTTACTTGGGACTTAAACTTTTCTATTGAATTTAATCGTTTAATGTCTTCTGGCAAAGTGTTGTAGAGTAATGTACATGAATTGTATGTGAATTTTTTGTAGTGAGCTGTTGATACTGCCACCTGGTGAATATGATTACTACGTCGTGTGTTATACTTATAGACATCGGCGTTTGCTGAAAATATATTCCCGCCCTTAAGTAAGTCATTTTTGACAAAAACTACTGATTCGTAAATCAGGAGACAAGGTAATGGTAAAATTCCTAGATTAATAAAGAGTGACTTACAAGAATCACGTGGGTTGGATTTGCTTATTATTCGTACAATTTTTTTTTTGTAATTTGAAAGTCTGTGAGCTATAAGATGTGTTTCCCCAAAATATTATACCATATCTCAGGCGGGAGTGAACATTGGCAAAATATACACAACGAGCTGTATGAAGGCTGACGGAATTTGAAAGAATTCTGAACGCGTAGCATAATGAACTTAATTTGTGTTCAATTCATTTAAGTGGGCATTCCATTTGAGGTTTGACTGAATTGATAGACCTAAAAATTTTGTTACATTAACATCAGTCAATGGCACACCGTTCATTTTCAATGGAGTACAGAATTTTGTATTTGATATGGAAAACTGCATTGAAACAGTTTTATTTTCATTTACTTTTAATTTGTTATTACGGAACCAATTTGAAACGTCTGATATTGTACTATTTACGGTTTCTTTGTTGCAAAGAATATTTGTATCATCCGCAAAGAGAACTGTTCTTCCGTTTCGAATCGCTAAGGACAGGTCATTTACGTATAATAGGAAGAGAATAGGGCCTAAAATCGATCCTTGCGGGACTCCACGTGCAATTGGCAAAGAACCGGAAAGGTGTGTACATAAAGTTCCATCAACCCAGTAAGGTATTTCTGCTCTCTGAGATCGTTGTTTAAGGTACGAACATAGCCAATCTAGAGCAATACCACGGATTCCATACGAAGGTAATTTTGAAAGTAAAATGTTATGATTAATGACGTCAAAAGCTTTTGAAAGATCTAAAAATATTCCAATAGTTGCTTCGTTTTGATCCAATGATGAGGCAACATCCTTAAGAAAAGAAAAAATGGCTGTTTCCGTAGATTTTGATTTCCGGAATCCATGTTGGCAATTTGAAAACGCGTCGTGTTTATTGAGAAAGGTTTCCATTCGCACATAAAAAAGTCTCTCTAATATTTTTGAAAAAACTGACAAAAGAGAAATTGGCCGATAATTTTGAACTTCATTTTTGTTGCCTTTTTTGAAGAGCGGCTTAATTAAACATTACCATATTTCATTATAATTTTACTTAAATTGGTTCATACAGATATATACTAGACAACGGTTGATTTGACATATCATACGCTACAGAAATCGAATAACATAGTTGAAAAATTGTTTAAAAGATGCAGTTGGGGAAAACACAGACACGTCCTGTCTATTTATCTGCATTGGTTCTATTCGTGAGTAGAAGTATTTCAAATGATTTTCAATAAGTATCTACACTCTTCAATGTTTTTTCCTGCAACATCACATTCATCAAATTAAAATCCCCATCCGGGGATCGACCTCTGCATCTTCCATACTGAAGATCTCAACCCCAAGGCGCATTAACCAGCCACGCCACGGGACTGATATGCGAACTATCTACATATATTTTAGTCAAAACGTAATTGTATCAGTTCTATCATTAGGAAGCCGGTAATTGTCAGCGTGCAAAAAACGTCTTTCAAACGTGACCAAGAAAGGCAGCGGTGAATGGCTTACTCCAAATAATTTATCCGATGATCGGCATTTGACAAATAACTACTGCGAGAAAGTATGCGCCATTTTATAGCACCACTAGTTTATTTATATATTTACCATCCCTTATTACACACTTGCAGAAAATTTATAGAAAAACTTTGGAGCGGTTTTGAGAAAACTTTTTTTTGTAAATTTGAATCGCAATTTACGCAAAACCTCTCGTTTTTCCAAAAAATTGTACATGACCTTATTTGAAGTGCTAATTTGGTACAACCGACTTTGTCCGAGGCAAAAATCTCTATCTTCAATTTTGCAGTTTTTAAACATTTTTTTTGCAATTTTCGAAAAATTGGGCCTATCAACGAAAATGATACTTACGTCATTCCCTTAAACGCTCTTCGCACTATTCAAGAACAAAATATAATCAAAAAATTTGGAGCCATTTTCTTTTAACTTAGAAAATCTCAAAATGGGCTTCATGTAAAGTACCCTCAAATACTAAAATATCGGTTTTCAAATTCCAGAGACCTTGAGACGAGTAAAACGATCGCGGAATATCAATTTTGAAGAATATCTGCCGAACGGTTTAGGCGCTAGCGTTTACCACAGACGGACAGGACGGACGTTTTGCCGTCAATCGATTTTGCAGTATCAAGAAGCAACAAATCATGGATTTTGACTACACCACGAGATAGAGGATTTTTTTCTCTAAATTTAGCAACAGGTTTATCCACTTTTTTGTTACCAGACTCCTGCTATAAGAGTTTTTTCTGGAGAAAATTTCTCGTTTCCGGCTCACGATTACATAACTTTCTCTTCTCACGAAGTATTCGTAAGGCGAGAAAGTAAAAACAACACTCTTTGTATCAGGGGACCCCAATACGTGTATTTCCGTTGAAACCTCAAAATAAATTTTCCACAGCATTACATAACTTTTTCTATACTACGTATATTAGTCTGTATATACGTACGTATTCGAGAAAGTAAAAATAAGGTTTTTATTTAGAAAGCAATTTGTGCTTTCCACAACACCAAATTACGTGACTTTTTCTTTAAATGAAGGGCAGTGAGCCCCAGATTCTATTACTGACTATTTTACCGGTACCAGAAAAAACGGTAATTGCATTGATAACTAAGAAGAGAATATATCCAGTTATTAAATTCATATCCCTCTAAAATCCTCTAATACGTTGCCAGTATCTTCATTTTGTGGATCTTTGGTACCAAAAAATCGATTCACGGCAATACGTTCGTTCGTCCGTCCGCCCGCCCGCCCGCCCGCCCCCCCGCCCGCACGCACGCTCGCCCGACCGCCCGACCGCCGCCCGCCCCGACCGCCGACCGCCCGACCGCCCGACCGCCCGACCGCCCGACCGCCCGACCGCCCGACCGCCCGACCGCCCGACCGCCCGACCGCCCGACCGCCCGACCGCCCGACCGCCCGACCGCCCGACCGCCCGACCGCCCGACCGCCCGACCGCCGACCGCCCGACCGCCCGACCGCCCGACCGCCCGACCGCCCGACCGCCCGACCGCCCGACCGCCCGACCGCCCGACCGCCCGACCGCCCGACCGCCCGACCGCCCGACCGCCCGACCGCCCGACCGCCCGACCGCCCGACCGCCCGACCGCCCGACCGCCCGACCGCCCGACCGCCCGACCGCCCGACCGCCCGACCGCCCGACCGCCCGACCGCCCGACCGCCCGACCGCCCGACCGCCCGACCGCCCGACCGCCCGACCGCCCGACCGCCCGACCGCCCGACCGCCCGACCGCCCGACCGCCCGACCGCCCGACCGCCCGACCGCCCGACCGCCCGACCGCGTGTCTGTCTGGCTATCTGTCAGTCCGTCTGTGAACACCACTAGCGCCTAAATCACACTTAGGATTACTTTCAAAATGGATATCATGTACTCGCATTGATTATGTTTTAACTATTTTTTATAAACGGCATCAGTAATAAATTTGTTTAGAATAAAAATTAGTATTTAACGTTTATTTAATTATGTTCTTGGCGTGGTTTGATTATGCTCGTCGGTTCTCTCTGTAAAGGGATTTGTCATTTTGGCATGGTGTCGTGCGGGTTCTATATCTATGCTGTGTTTAACAATTTTTATTTCATAAACGGTAAGAGTAATTACCCTTTTTTAAAAAATAAATTAGTAATAAATGAGTACTAAATATATGTATTAGTTTCAATCGATTTTGCCAATTTTTTAAATTTTGTTGTGCTAGCTTGACAGTCACGCCAGCACAACCACTCTATTTTCGTACACGGCAAGGGTAATAAATTTAATTTTTGTGAAATAAATTAGTAATAAATGAGTACTAAATATTCCATTTGGTTTGGTGTGATTGTGTTTTACTGGTTGCGCCAGCTTGACACAGCCCAGTGTGCGGGAGGTTTTCTATGTGCTCTACCTTGCCTCTTGCCACTCAATTCGCCATTGTTTCGTCATCATTCGCCATGGTTTCGTGTTCCCAGACCATCAAAAACATTTACCTACTTCCAGGGATGGCTCTGTCTTCAATTCTTTCAGACACAGATATCAAAATAAGGATAATGCAATCCCTTCGTTAAATAAGATCACAGAATTTTGTCAACATAATCACGCTCTGAACGAAAATCAGAAGAAACAATTTCTGTTCAAAACCATTATTATTCCTCATATCATGACATCAGAATTTCGCACAAATAGCTCTCTTCTTTCACCAGTACCAGTCTTGCACATGAAGGCGCAGAGTTGAAAGGTTAAAAACCATCGCTATCACTTCTCTTCATCTATGATTGACTCATACACAAAACCAAACAGTACTTGATTTTTTAGACAGTACATTTTGGAGTGTCAAAATAATGCACATCTTCTTCCACCAACAGTGCACACAATCGGCAGGAAAGAAGAGGGATCATTAAGGTGGTGACCTTATTCAGTATTGTAAAAATTCACGCTCCTGATGGGTGTCCAAATCCACAGTACAGACTAATGGAGCACTGTACACGAAGCACGCGAATACGCATCTAGAATATGCATGATGCGAGATAGAGTAGGAATTTAAAGTAATGAGTGGTTTCTTATTGTATTTAATTAACCTTCTGCTCTCACATTGACTAAACACAATTCAAATATGTGCTGTTGATTTTATGAACACTTTTTATTCTTTATACAAAATGCAATGATTTACTTTTCTTGGCAAATTACGTTTTATAGTAATGGTGCAGAACTTCCCATATTAGTTTTCTATTTCCTTAGGCTTGGGCTACCTTTTTGGAATTGCCAAATACGCGCGCCAGTTGACATCTATTGTCGCCCAAAGTACATTTTTTTGACATTTTCTTAATTTTTCAGATTCCTATTTGTCGAAATATTAATTTTAGAATATTAAAGAACGCAAAAACTTAGTCCTAAATGGCAGTTTTCTTTTAAAAATTTCGAGCCTTTAAAAGAAAACGGCGTTTAAGCACTACTAAAAATGCGAAAATTGAAGCTCTTTTTCATAGAACATTTATGAGTTTTCGAAAACTTCATTTGAAGTCATTTGAAGCCCGTTAACTCACAGTACAATAGTGTTTACAAATTTACTGGTGATGCGCATACAAAAGATCTGAGAAAGCTTTCGAAAAATTAAAAATCTGCAATTTCTGCTAAACAAATACCCTAAATTGAACTTTACATCCTATTAAAGAGCGTAATTAGCAATATCCGTTCGAAAACTATAAAGAAAAAATTTGGAGCCATTTATGAGAAAATGGCGTTTGAGCGTTTCTGAAAATGCGGAATTTTCAGCAAGCTTTTACAGAAAACTATTCAATTTTCGAGAAACTTTACATTACTTACATTATTTAAAGCACATGTACTTATAAATATAATAATGTGAACAAATCGCCGTTAATGTAAATAGTAACGGCGTAAGAGACAAGTAAAAAATACATTTTTTAAAGAAAAAGAATAAGGAAAATGGCGTGTATGTCATCTCGTAGAGTACATTAGGAACTATCCTCACCAAACGTTTAAAAAAAATTGCCTTAATGGAAGAACTCATTTGGAGAACAAATTTGATTTGAAGGAAAAAGTCTCAATCTTCAATTTTGTAGTTGTACGAAGACGCCGAAAAATTCAAACTATTGCAATTTGTGGAAAAATTCAGAGTTAACCGTGAAATTCGGACCTATACGGTGTATTTTACTCTATTATTACAAAAAAAATACAGAGCCGTTTTTGAGAAAATTTTGAAAATGTCCGGGGGCCTTATATGAAATATCTCCAAATCTTGAAAAATGTTTTTCAAAATTGCGGCGCCTCGAGTGGATTCAGATCGACCAGGGAATAACCATTTTGAAGAAATCGTACTTATGGTTTAGGCACTACTGTTGTTCACACACTGATGGACGGTAGAGGGAACGACGCACAGACGGACGGACGGTTTGGACAAAAAAACACTTTTTTCCGGTATCCGCCCGGACCCCAAAACGTTGTATTTCCGTGGAAACCTCGAAATCGATTTTCCGCCAGTATTACATAAACTTACTCCTATACTACGTATAATTACTGCCGTATTGTACGTACGTAATTCAAGAAAGTAAAAAGCTGAAGCTTTTTTCTCAAGCTGAATATTTTATATAATCTGGTAACTCTGATCAGATTATTGATCAGAAGCCACCTGATAAGAAGCACAATTCAAAATTCAGATTTGTTGAAAACACTTTTTTACTTTCCCATATACATACGTATATACGGTGTAATATACGTAGTATAGGGATAGTTATTGTAATGCCTGGCGCGAAAATATGACCCCAATTTTTCAGCAGAAAAAATTCATTGCGGCACCCTTCGATAACGAACAAAGTGGATAACCACCCACTTCCTTGAATTAAGAAAATAAATTCCCTAATACGGTGATGTGACCAGACCCTCCTTCTGGAGGTCCTTGATACCGAAAAACCAATTGAAAGCAAAACGTCCGTCCGTCCCTCCGTCCGTCTCTCCGTCTGGTCCGTAAGTGAAACTACTAGCGCCTAAACCCTACGTAGGAGTTTTTCCAAATTGAAGAACTTCCATGACGATCTGGCTCTAGTCATAGCTTTGAGATTTTGAAAAACATTCATTAATTTTTGGGGGTACTTTACATGAAGCCCCTTGGACATTTCAAAATTTTCTCAAAACTACTCCAAATTTTTCTTTAATTTCCTCGTAAGAATAAAGTAAAATACACTTATTAAGGTGGCATAGGTCCTATTTTCACGGTTAACTCTGAATTTTCGAAAATTTCTTGAGTTTTAATACTTTTCGGCGTCTTCCTTCCACTACAAGATTGGAGATAGAGATTTTTCCTCCAAATAAAATTTGTTTTCCAAAGTGAGTCCATTCATTAATGTCCATGTTTTATTTTTTCGAAAGTTTTAATAGTTTTCGCGCAATATGGCGTGCAATAAGTTCAATTAAAACAAAATTCAAAAACAAGATTTTCTCATAAACGGCCCAAAATGTTTCTTTAAAATTTTGGAAGGAACAGTATAAATGTGAGATGACGTAAACGCATCTTGCTCCATTCTTTTGTTCTTTGAAAAAATAAAAAAGTATAATTGTTTGACACTAACTCTCACGTCGTTAATAATTATTTTAGCGACGATTTTTCACTGTTGTATATTTATGAGTACATGTGCTTCAAATAATGTCAAGCGAAGTTTGTCGAAAACGGCTCCCGTTTTCTGTGAAGACTAGCTAAAAATTCCGCATTTTCAGAAACGGTTCAAATGCTATTTTCTTAAAATAGCTCCAAATTTTTTTCGTCAAACTTTGGAACGGATTGTACAAATTGCACTCTTTTAATATGACGTAAAGTTCATAATGGAGCTTTTTTTTTATTTTCAAAAATTTCACTAATAGGCCATTTCATATTAAATCAACACAGTTTTAATTAAAATTTTACCTCACCATTTTAGATTCAGATAAAATTTGACATATAGATATGAACAGTATGAATAAAGAATAGCAGTTGTCAAGAGTATTCTTAATGAAATTTGCTAATACATTGCTTGAAATGCGGTCATGTTGAATTTTTTGAAATATGTGTAGTTTTTCTACAATTTCCTGAGAAACATAATAGCCCGCTCGGAATTGACTTGCGCTTCGTTTTCGTCGTTTTCTTACAATTACAATTTTAAAAATACCATTTTTTCCTCAATAAAATGTATTTATCAAACTCCATCTTTAAATAAGGACACGCTTAATTTTTTTGAAAATAGTACTGAGTAGTTTTTCAAAATTTCATGACAAACATAATGCGAAAATTTGAATGTGGCAATTCCGAATAGCTAGCGAAGACCCAAAGGAAATAGAAAAACCAATACGGGAAAGTCTGTGCCATTCTGTAGCACTACAATTGTACACTTTCTACAACTACAAATGTGAAGACACGGTTGTTTTACTTATTGAAATATGCTCATGAAAAACAGATCTCACACCTTATCTTGTTGAAGTTTTTGAAAATATGAATAGTTTCTCTATAATTTCCTGAGAAACATAATAGCCCGTCGGAATTGACTGCGCTTCGTTTTCGTTCGTTTTCTTACAACTACAATTTTAAAAATACAATTTTTTCTCAATTACATGTATTTATCAAAACAACACCTTCAAATAAGGTCATGCTTAATTTTTTCAAAATACGAATAGTTTTTCTATAATTTTGTGACAAATATAATAGCCCGCTGTGCATTTTACTGCGCTTCGGAAAGCGAGGTGCGTTGTTTTTATTAGAATGTGCAATTTTATATATTATTTCTTTTTTCGTTCTTACATTCGAACTTTTGTTTTACACTTATACATTAATATTTTAGAAATCGTTTATTTTGAAATATTTGAAATAAGTAAAAAGAATTAATAGCTCTCAGAAAAGGGACAATGCAGGGTCTGCAACAATGGAATTCACTTTGCGCTCGCGAATATCTGTGAATTACGTGTCATTTTTGTGACATGATGAAGCTGTATGAAATGGAGATATAATTGTCTAATGTATGTTGATAATTTCATGAAAATATTTAGTTTCGCACCAAATGCTGTAGCCACTTGTAGTGAGTAGAGAATTTGTTGCATGGTTTTAAAATACTCGTCTCTACTCATGGCCCTAAGGAATGCATTTCTATATATGTCCAGGGTATTAGGCTTTTTTTTCCAATACAGGTTTACAAAACTTTTGTATTCTATTTTTGTTCAGTTGTAGAATTCACATAGTTCTGAGAACACTGCGTTGGAAACAGTGAGTTGTAAGCTACGATGTTAGCAGCGCATAAAGTGCGATATTTCAGTACTATATAGCTGTTTCCTCTAATGGGGCAGGCAAGTTGAATTTTTTTCCGACGACACTGCGCTCTAGCGGCAGCAATCCGCAATAATCCGGTGATCGAAGTAGAAGTGAGTATTGCCGGCGTGTACAGTGAAAATTAGGTATATCGCACAGGATTCTCGAATTATACATACTATTAATATATATTATATTAGACATAATGCTAATAACTACATCCTTAGTCTATGATATAGATCCCTTGAACTACGTGGTACACTCAACAACTCCTCATCAGCATGCATTACATAAAGAAATCATCACACACAGAAATCGCAATAACCTGTAAACACAACAAAAACACTAACACTCAAAGCACATAAATAATAATGACCCTTTTATTTTTTTCCTATTAGGAATTCCTGTCTCTAGAACTAGGGACGTACTTTCTCAAGTTCACCTTAATATCTCTATATTATCTCTTAACAATGAAATTTGCCTGTTATTTAAACATTATGTATGACATTTGAAAGATCTTTGATTTTTTTACTGCAAAATTTAACCTCTGAGTACTACTATAGGCGTCCATCACTAATTGTTACTGACTCTATTAGTCTTGTGCAACCCTTATACTGGAAACAATAAAACTGTGTGCACTTCCCGTGTTCGTTACCGTCTGCTTCAGGTTTTGAAGTAACACCATGCCTCCTGAGCTCCGAATCTTTCACACGCTCCCCGTAGACGCTGATCTGCTCGCGAGCAACTATTCAGTGTCTTCGCGCTCTATCCACTTCAACATTCATTAGTATGTCTTCCACAATCAACATTTCTGAACACGAAATGTTTTCTACGCAAAAGATCGATATTGTTTTTATCGCACTTTCACTTTGCGAATAATTACTAACATGTCTTACCAAGACTTAAAGTTTTTTTTTCAAAAATGTTTTCAGGCAACACATGTATTTCCCACCAAAGCTGACTCACGAATCCATCTACATTTTTACTTTCCCGTATACGTACGTATACACGGAGTGATATGCGTAGTATAGGGAAAGTTATGTAAGGCTGCGCGAAAAAATGGCCAATTTTCGGCGGAAAAAAATTAATTGCCGGGCCGTGAAAACGAATAAGTGGATAAAACCTGTTGCTAAATTAAGAAAAAAAATCCTCTATCTCGTGCTGTGGTCAAAATCCATGATTTGTTGCTTCTTTATACTTAAAAATCGATTGACGGCATTCCGTCCGTCTGTCCGTCTGTCCGTTTGTGGTCAACGCTAGCGCCTAAACCGTTCGGTCGATTTTCTTCAAAATTGATATTCCCCAGTTGATCTGATTCTAGTCGAAGCTTTGTGATTTTGAAAAAGATTCTTTAAAATTTGGGGGTACTTTATATGAAGCCCCCCGGGGATTTTCAACATTTTCTCAAAAACGGCTCCAAATTTTTTCTTTAAATTTCTTGTATGAATAGAGAAAAATATACTTTTTAACATGGCATAGGTCCGATTTTCACGTACAGTTCTGAATTTTCGAAAATTGTGAAAGTTTGAATTTTTTTCGGCGTCTTTCTCCAACTACAAAATTGAAGATAGAGATTTTTTCTTCAAATAAAATTTGTTCTGCATATTGAGTTCTTTAATAAAGGTCATGTAAATGTTTTTCACAATTTTGGTAGTTTTCGTGCAATATTGCGTGCAATATGTGCAATTTTTAAAAAATTACAAAAACAAAATTTTCTCAAAAACGGCTCCAAATTTTTTCTTTAAACTTTTGATAGGGATAGTGGTAAATGTACTCTATCAATGACATAAAAGCCATTTTGGTCTATCGGTTGGTTTTTTCAAAATTACAAAAATGTAAATTTTTTTACTTGTCTCTCACGTCGTTAATATTTACATTATCGGCGATTTTTTTTACATTATTATATTTACGAGTATATATGCTTTAAATAATGTCAAGTAAAGTTTCTCGAAAACACTACCGTTTTCTGTGAAAAGTAGCTCAAATTTGGAAAGTCTGTGGCATTCTGTAGCACCACTAGTTATCATTCTAGTCATTTTGGTGTGTACGTCATTCCTCGTGTTCCGTACGCTCCGCAATATCGTTGC
>JAHLJT010004567.1:64994290-65029120 GCA_031308135.1 Acheta domesticus
AAATTCCGAAATCATGACACATTTAATTTCTTCTTAATTGATCTGTACATTATATATGTATATAGAAATAACAAATATATAAAATACACAAGTAATATCGTGTCGGGGCACTTTTTCTGCATGTTTTGCGAGGATCGCTGCCATTGGCTGACTTGCTTTTCTTACTCGATTTGGCGCTATTGGAGACTAGAAATGGTGGCGTCTCTATTCCCATCAGTTGGTTCCTGTACCATGTCAAATAAAGAGTTCGCTGTTTTACTTTGAGAACCGTCTCTTCTATATGCTGAAACACTTTCCGCGAGAAACTTCAAGAAGGAGGCCCAGGGCATCAATTGATGCCACTGCAGGAGTTGGGTAAGCGAGAAAGAATGGGTGCGTGATGGGAGAAAGTGAGTGGTGAGGAGGGGGGAGGAGAAAGCGAGGGAAGGTGGGTTGCGTGTTGGGAGAGGGGAATGGAGGGGAAGCGAGGTGGGAGGGGATCGGGAGTTCCCAGGTACGAGACCCGTCGGTGAAAGGATTTTTCGAGTTTCAGAGCTAAGTTCAATTCTATCGCTGTCTGGTGGAGAATTCTAACGGTCGGCTGCTCTGATCGATTGCTTTCCGCGGTTTCTTCGATGAATACCACGCTAAAGTCGAAGCTGGGGAATAACTAGGCCACGGACCGCGCGCGATTTTGCCTCCATCGTCCTTGTCCTACCCTCAACCCTAACTTACACGCACTTACACTTACATGCATGCACTATACCACCACATATCCCGGAATCTCGATCGAGAGCTTAAAGCTTATCTCGGCTAGAATAGTATCCCTTTAGAAGGAAGTACCTTGAAAGGGAAAACTCCGATAGCCAAAAGTAGGACAGCGCCAGATCTGACCTCTCTAGCGAGGGAAAATCATCGCCAACTCCCGAAGAAAACAAGCACTAAACGTACGGGACTAACGACCTTAGCCGTTGGTTCGCTCGGAATCCCAAGTCAATCACTCTATTTTAAGCTCGTCAACTACTTATTTTTAGCGCTGACTGTCCCACAGAGCAACCACCGCTTTTAAAATCCTCGAAAATTTAAATTCCTCGAAAATTTCGGTGCATCCCCTGTTCTGTCCTTTCTGCACCCTCACAACGTTATCTTCCTGCGGCACGGAATGGGCGACATGTGCATCGGAAGAGGCGGAGCAATATACGGGGTCATAGGCAAGCAAACCAGAACTGTTAATTGACTTAAGACTATATTCTTTTTTTAGATTACCGCACAATAATCTACAAATTGAGACCTTTTGGAAGGTTTTGAGACTTTCTGGAGATTTAATACTCAATTTTGAGCAGATGTAACGACTATCAGCGCCTCCACAATACTTTGCGCAAAATGCGGACAGTTCCCAATCAAGTACTATGCAAATCTGCTCCTCTCCCAACACGCACCCCACTCGCACCATTTATGCCACTGCCTCGCCCCTCCTTCCCCTTTTTCCCTTTCGTACAACACTCTCCGCGCCTCCTACTCCATCACGCACCTCAACTCTCCTCGCATACCCTCCAACATTCCCCTCTCCCAATACAGTCCCTCCCTACTCGCTTCCCCTCCTGCCTTCCCCTCTATTTCTATCTTCCACAACTCAACCCTCCCACCTCGCTTCCCCTCCATTCCCCTCTCACAACACGCAACCCACCTTCCCTCGCTTTCTCCTCCCCGTTCCTCTCCACTCACATTCTCCCATCACGCACCCATTCTTTCTCGCTTACTCCTCCTTCTCTTTTCCACTCCACTCCACCTCTTCCCAACACGCACGCCTCCCTCCCTGCTTCCTTCTCCGCCAGTCACGCAACTACACTACTCCCAACACGCATCCCTCCCTTCGCGATTTCTCCTCCTCCTTAACATCCACTCCCCCTCTCCCAATAGTCAACACTCCCTCAGCACTTTCTCTTCCCCCTTCCCCTACGCTCGCTCTCTCCTAACACGCAACCATACCTCCTCCCTTTCTCCTCCTCCTCCCCCTCTACTTCCCCTCTTCCAATACGCAACCCTCTCTCCGGGCTTTCTCGTCCTCCTTCCCCTTTACTCCTCCTGATCTAACACGATCCTCTCTCTCCGTTCTTTATCCTCCTCCTTCCCCTCCACTCCTCCTCTCCTAACACGCAACCCTCCCACCGCGCTTCCTCCTCCTCCTCTCCCACCGCGCTTCCTCCTCCTCCTTCCCCTCCACTCCTCCTCTCCCAACACGCAACCCTCCCTCCGCGCTTGCTCCTCCTCCTTCCCCTCCACTCCTCCTCTCCCAACACGCAACCCTCCCTCCGCGCTTCCTCCTCCTCCTTCCCCTCCACTCCCCCTCTCCCAACTCAAAACCCTCCCTCCGTGCTTCCTCCTCCTCCTTCCCCTCCACTCCTCCTCTCGTAACACGCAACCCGCCCTCCACGCTTCCTCCTTTTCCTTCCCCTTCACTCTCTCCCTCCGTGCTTCCTCCTTCTCCTTCCCCTCTACTCCTCCTCTCCTAACGCGCAACCCGCCCTCCGCGCTTCCTCCTCATTCCCCTCCATTCCTCCTCTCCTAAAACGCAACCCTCCCTCCGCACTTTCTCTTTCCCCCTACGTTTTCTCCTCTTCCTTCCCCTCTACTTCTCCTGACGTTCCTCTTCCTCTGTTCTTTATCCTCATCCTTCCCCTCCACTCCCCCTCTCCCAACACGAAACCCTTCCTCCGCGCTTCCTCCTCGTCTCCTTTCCCTCCACTCCCCTTCCCACAAAACGCAATCTTCCCTCTGCGTTTTTTCCTCTTTCTTCCCCTCCACTCTCCCTTTTCTAACACGCACCCCTCTCTACGCGCTTTTTCCTTCTCCTTGCCCTCCATTCCCCTCTCTTAAAACCCCCCGCTCCTTCCGCGCTTTCTCGTGTTCCTTCCACTCCACTCTCCCTTTTCTATCACGCACCCCTTTCTCCGCGTTTTCTCCTTCTCCTTAGTTTCCACTCCCCCTCTCCCACCACGCACCCTTCTCTTCCTTCTTCCCCTCCACTCCCCTTCCCTCAATATGCAACCCTCCCTCTGCGTTTTCTCCTCTTCCTTCCCCTCCACTCCCCCTTTTCTAACACGCAGCTCTTGCTCCTCGCTTTCTCCTCCACGTTTCTCTCCACTCCCCTCTCCGAACACGTCTCTCTTTCACCGAAGAAAAAACACTGATATTATTATTTTTTAATTTTATGCGCATAGCAAGTAATTACACGTGAAAAGGATTGTATTTGTTTCTCGGCTCTAAATTGTTTTCATTTGAGTTGTTTTTTTCTCGTTCTATTAATGATCAAAGGCAGTCTGTTTTGCGCGGAACGCAAGAAGGTGCTTTGCAATGTTGAACGTGGAGTGTTGGTAACGATTTCTCTGAGTTGTCACGAAATTGCGGTCAAAAATCTCTACTTCATCAGTGAGGAAAAGGTTTATGATAGTTCTGGCTCGCAAATGAAACACAAACATAAACATAATATGGGGATACGGAAACATGGGAGATAGAACGGTTAATTTCAAATAGCCTTTAGAGGCAAGATATCCCGGCAGTATCGGCAGAAAAATGTTCGTTAGTGGCACAAATTCACACGGGTCCTCTATGGGGATGCGAAAGTTACGTACACACACTTAGAAGGGACGCAAGAGGGGGTTATGCTTGGTTAGGGTATGGGGTGGTTGCAACGTAGAGTGAAGGATTTTGAATGGCAATGGAATCTGTGTACTTTGCGGTAATAGAGAAAGCTGGATCCGCATCCTGTTAAATTGCTGCCATACAGAAATTTGGAGAAGAAAATGGATGGAAATGGGGAACTATTGCTTCCAACTTACAAACACAACGCTCGCTCAAAACATATTAGGTGATAGTAGATCTCACTTCATGAAATAATTAGGAAATGTTTAGGAAAGGTTCGAACTATCAGGGAAACGGTAATCAGGGAGTGGGAAAACAGCACTGGGTAGTAGTATGAGCGGAGCCTAGTCTGGAGATGAAATAAAGAATTCAATAATTAAGCAACAATTAAGTTAATAAGTAAGTTAATCAGTAATGCTAAATACTAATATTAATTCAGTAAGTTAGTCAGTAATAATTAAATTAATCAGTAAGCGATAATAAAGTTAATCAGATGTAAATTGATTGGAGAGGCGGTGGTGCGGGCGATCATCTGTGGCGCTGTTTGATTTCAGGGGCTGAGGAGGCCAAAGACTGGAAGGAGAAGATGCCCACTCCAGTAAATAAAAAAAAATAGTTTTGAAAATATCTAGTTGATTAGCATGTACTCGTCTTCTACGGCAGGTTTTTCACCCTTCAGGGGCTTTTTCCTCAGTCGTACCTTATGGACTCCTTTCCGCGGCTTTGATGGCATGAAGTGTCCATTAGGGGTGAATGCCAGAATTCGAAAGGTTAGAATACAGTAGGATGTATTGTAAGTATTGTAATGGCGTAAAGGCCTTCAGCCTAGCCACATAGTTAAAAAAAGTATTGCAATTATATATAATAATTACCTATTAAATAATAATAATTACCTATTAAATAAAAAATAACGTAAATTACAAACAGGGGGCTAAAAATAACATTTACTTTTACTTTCGTGTTGTTCTGCATATTTTGCTGTGATCAGTGTGATAAAACAGCGTTGTCAGGATTTGGATTAACAGAATGTCAATAACTCCCATTGCAGCGTATAGTTATTAAAACAAAAAAATATGAGCAAAATAATCTTAAGTCTAGGAAATCATGTCAAAAATATCTATTTATATATCACCGTTGTCATGAAATAGACGTCCGTAGATTTAATATTTATTTATATAAATAAAGCCACAATATTTACAAGGACATTACGCGTAATATTAGAAAATGTTTCTCCGGAACATCAACAGTGCCATTGAGAGAAGAGAAAACGTGAATAAGCGGGGCTCGGTGACATTCTGTTAGATAATCTGATTGCAGGGCTTCAAAAAGTAAATCAATATGGCGAACAGGGCAACGATATTGCGGAGCGTACGGAACACGAGGAATGACGTACACACCAAAATGACTAGAATGATAACTAGTGGTGCTACAGAATACCACAGACTTTCCCGTATTAGTTTTCAGTTTCGTTTGGTCTCGGCTTGCAAATAGGACTTGACACATCCTCTTGATAGCTGACATCTATCGCCGTCCAAATTACTTTTCTTGTACATTCTCTTAATTTTTCGGTTTCTTAATAGTAGAATGGAAATATTATTTTAAGAATATTAACCCGCCGTACTCGCGCTGTTAGAAAAAATCTAACAATTCTGGATTTGTTTCTATAACATTGTAATGATTCAGGATCATTAAGGGAATGATAATAAGAATCCCGATGAGTTTTTTAGCATATATTTAAAGGATATTAGCTTGAACGGACTATAGTAAAGCGGCAACAATATGCATGACCAGGATATAGAAAAAAAAACGGAAGAAAGCCGCGTTGCGCAGAAGTAATATCGTAGTTTATTTAAAATGCGCACAAATAGACAAAATGGTTAAATAGACATCAATTTGAGAAGAATTTCAGTGTTGGTTTCATTAAAAATGAACCACGGGTTGCGCTATTATAACATTTTCAAGAAAATGAATGAAAAAGGCTTTAACTTCGGATGCGAGAAATTAACATTTTTTAAGATGTTAAAATGAAACCCGTGATTTGTGCCATAACAAGTATTGTAGGTCGATTTAGTTCAGTTGCGATAAATTAGTGAAACCCATTTATATATTTAATTTATATTTAATATATATTATAATATATATTATAATATATTATAATATATATTATAACATATTTTAATATATAATATATATTTAATTTTAACAATTTTCATTATGTAAGATGACAATGCAGAACAGTTGACGTGAAGTGCAAAATACATGATGTGGAAATCGGCATTTTTCGGCGTGGATGGGGGTCGAAAATGCACATTTTGAATATAAACCAGAGATATTGAGACCAAATGGGGAATCTTGAACGTTGTGGCAGGGTTATCTACTAAAAATAGTGGAAAACGGAAAAAATTTTATTAGTAACAATATTTGAACAATAATGGCGGCGGCTGGTGATTGTTTTGACAAGAATGGAGATAGGAGGCACCGACAATGAAAGTAAAAACTAGTGGTGCTACAGAATGGCACAGACTTTCCCGTATTAGTTTTCTATTTTCCTGGGTCTTCGCTAGCTATTCGGAATTGCCACATACTCTTTCTTGCCAGCTACCATCTATCATCGCCAAAAGTACATTTTTTGTCATTTTCTTAATTTTTCGGTTTCCTATTGGTAGAACAGAAACATTAATTTTAGAATATTAAAGAACACAAAAACCTAGCCGTAAATGGCAATTTTCTTTTAAAAATTATGTGCCGTTTAAGAGAAAATGGCGTTTTAGCACTAGTAAAATGCGAAATTTGAAGCTCATTTTCACAGAAAATTTTTGAGTTTTCAAAATACTTTATTTGAAGCACTTACACTCACAAATATAATCATCTTTACAAATTGCGGATAATGTGCATATTAAAGATGTGAGATATCTTTCAAAAATTTACAATTATATAATTTTTGAAAAAAACAAAAAAAACTCAAAATAAACTTCCCGCTATACTAATGAGTGTAATTAGCACTATCCGTTACAAAAGTTCCATGAAAAAAAATTTCAGCCCTATACGAGAAAATGACGTTTGAGCATTTCTGAAAATGCCGAAATTGAGCTACTTTTCACAGAAAACGGTAGTGTTTTCGAGAAATTTTACTTGACATTATTTAAAGCATATATACTCGTAAATATAATAATGTAAAAAAATCGCCGATAATGTAAATATTAACGACGTGAGAGACAAGTAAAAAAATTTACATTTTTGTAATTTTTGAAAAAACCAACCGATAGACCAAAATGGCTTTTATGTCATTGATAGAGTACATTTACCACTATCCCTACCAAAAGTTGAAAGAAAAATTTGGAGCCGTTTTTGAGAAAATTTTGTTTTTGTAATTTTTTTAAAATTGCACATATTGCACGCAATATTGCACGAAAACTACCAAAATTGTGGAAAACATTTACATGACCTTTATTAAAGAACTCAATATGCAGAACAAATTTTATTTGAAGAAAAAATCTCTATCTTCAATTTTGTAGTTGGAGAAAGACGCCGAAAAAAATTCAAACTTTCACAATTTTCGAAAATTCAGAGCTGTACGTGAAAATCGGACCTATGCCATGTTAAAAAGTGTATTTTTCTCTATTCATACAAGAAATTTAAAGAAAAAATTTGGAGCCGTTTTTGAGAAAATGTTGAAAATCGCCGGGGGGCTTCATATAAAGTAACCCCAAATTTTAAAGAATCTTTTTCAAATCACAAAGCTTCGACTATAATCAGATCGACTGGGGAATATCAATTTTGAAGAAAATCGACCGAACGGTTTAGGCGCTAGCGTTGACCACAAACGGACAGACGGACAGACGGACGGAATGCCGTCAATCGATTTTTAAGTATAAAGAAGCAACAAATCATGGATTTTGACCACAGCACGAGATAGAGGATTTTTTTTCTTAATTTAGCAACTGGTTTTATCCACTTATTCGTTTTCACGGCCCGGCAATTAATTTTTTTCCGCCGAAAATTGGCCATTTTTTCGCGCAGCATTACATAACTTTCCCTATACTACGTATATCACTCCGTGTATACGTATGTATACGGGAAAGTAAAAATGTAGATGGATTCGTGAGTCAGCTTTGGTGGGAAATACATGTGTTGCCTGAAAACATTTTTGAAAAAAAAACTTGTCTTGGTAAGACATGTTAGTAATTATTCGCAAAGTGAAAGTGCGATAAAAACAATATCGATCTTTGCGTAGAAAACATTTCGTGTTCAGAAATGTTGATTGTGGAAGACATACTAATGAATGTTGAAGTGGATAGAGCGCGAAGACACTGAATAGTTGCTCGCGAGCAGATCAGCGTCTACGGCAGGGCCGCTCAACCATTTGCTCCGAGGAGGACCGGCCGGTTGCTCTCTCCTCTTTCGCCGCAGAAAGAGCAAATGACGTCATCAAATATCGATCGGCGGCATGTCGAACAGTGGGTCGCGTCGTATTTCTACGGGGTATTTTCCGTTGTTCGGAATGAAAAAGTCTCACTGCTCTGGGAAAGGATATTACGACAGAAAAAACAGTAAAATACTTTTGTAACATTTATTGGAACAGATACTAGATATAAACACATTAGTGTAATTTGGAAATTTAAAAAAATGCAATGCAGCATGGAAAGAAAGTATCATTTTACAGATTGCGCCTGCAATGCCAAATGTTTAGTTGCAAAGAACGTACTCAATAACATTAAGAAATTTAATAGCGGTGACATTACACAGTTTATCATGCTGCTGAATATGAAAAGTATTATAAAGGTTGCACAGAAAATGTTATTAAATAAACTAGTAATAAAAATATACTAAAAATAAAGGAAATTAAAATTAAAAAATGAAGATGATTGCAAATCTCTTCATTCAAATACTCTTATTACACCTTCTAAGTGTTTTTTCTCGCAATATACTTTCTATATTTGGAGGAGATGACATGGTGCTATTGAGCCGTAACATGCATTTCAGATTGTGATCTGTAATTGTACTTCTCATTCGAGATTTACAAATTTCAAAGAAGCAAAAAATTGCTCACAGTTGCATGTTGACCCAAACGTAGTTAACAATCGAGCAGCATTACGATGCGGTTTTGGAAAACGGTTTTCTGGGAAATTCTTTTCCTAAATGCTCACGTTGTATCGGTATGCAATAAAATTAAAACTCATTTGTATTGTGTTATTTTACAGTCAAAACAACATAGGAACATCAAAATACATCCAAAACTTACTTCTAGTGAGTCGTTTTTCAGAACACTGAAAACTTCCTTTTCGTTTTCGCGTGTTTTTCATTTTCATCAGCATGATTAAATGTACAATGTCGTGGCAAATTAAACTTCTTCACGTGATTGTAACCTTTATGTAAACTAAACATTTGGCATAGCTGCCGTAGTCGGCGAAAAGATACTTTTCTTCCTATACTTGCACTGAAAATTGTCGGTGTAGATGCTCTGGTCTGTGAAGTGCTCGCGTCGACTTCCATGTTTCCGCGACTGGGACACTGTATCAGAGGTTATCGCCAGGCGCGCAACGCTCGGGCTCCGGTGTCCCGCTCTCGGCTGACAACACGGCTCCGCGCTGCCGATTTGCTCTGCTTGAGCGGCCCTGGTCTACGGGGAGCGTGTGAAGATTCGGAGCTCAGGAGGCATGGTGTTACTTCAAAACCTGAAGCAGACGGCAACGAACACGGGAAGTGCACACAGTTTGATTGTTTCCAGTATAAGGGTTGCACAAGACTAATAGAGTCAGTAACAATTAGTAATGGACGCCTATAGTAGTACTCAGATGTTAAAATTTTGCAGTAAAAAAATCAAAGATCTTTCAAATGTCATACATAATGTTTAAATAACAGGCAAATTTCATTGGTTAGGAGATAATATAGAGATATTAAGGTGAACTTGAGAAAGTACGTCCCTAGTTACTAGAGACAGGAATTCCTAATAGGAAAAAAATAAAAGGGTCATTATTATTTATGTGCTTTGAGTGTTAGTGTTTTTGTTGTGTTTACAGGTTATTGCGATTTCTATGTGTGATGATTTCTTTATGTATTGCATGCTGATGAGGAGTTGTTGAGTGCACCACCATACGTAGTTCAAGGGATCTATATATATTTTAATAAATTAAACGTCGGAAGGCAAGACTGCCAACCGAGTTTGTGCTCTCTCACACAAATGTTTTATTGTTTTATAGTTAGGACCCTGGCTGTCCCTGCAAAGTTGAATTATAGTTTATGGGTTTTCCGTATGGAACCGGCCACGACCCGCTTGATATAAATTTTCTGTAACATAATATTTGGGGCGAAAGTATACGTATGGGAAGGAATCAGCACTAAATAAATAAAAATACAGTTACAGTTCAAATAAGGTTACAATGGCACCACAACGTGGGGCCAGATTAAACGAAAGAAAAAAAGAGAAATAAGAAAAAGAAACGTTACAACATTGACATCTTTCAATGCACGGAGATAACGCTTGAGCAATGCCTTCCCGTACGATTCAACTCTGCATCCGTTCATCGTTCTTATCAGTTAGCGAAGGGAAGCAATATGAGAAGGTGCTGATTAGCGCGGCGCGTCGTGTTAGATATTTTCTCACGCGCGAGCAACTGCTTTATATTTAGATAGGATTGTCACATACACTCTTGTGTCAGTTATACACTGGTTTCTGTGTCTTGAATGCTTGTGTCAAGATCAAAAAAGCTCAGTGTCTCACCTTGATCTTGTTTTTTACACCTTATATGAAAAGTAACATTCATAGATTTGGCAAGAATATCGTCCGCCATCCCTTCGCTGTAGTTTCTGTTAGTTTTGTTTTCTATTTAGAGTAATAATATGACGGGAAGCAGCGAAGAGAGAAAAGAAGATGCGCTTTTTGACCAAAGAGGCAAACCAAGTTCACACAGCATTGTTGTAATATTTGCTTCAACCACTCGGAAAAGAACCCACAAGAAAGACTTTTTGTTTGCAATGAGTGTAGTTCTAAGGAAGCTTATTTTAGTTCATAATTGTCCCTGTATGTTTCAATGTAAAAATACAGGGACGTTGTTTATTACATTAATTGTATTCTATGATTTACATTTCTTAAATAAATTTGCTTTATATAACACTTCACTTCATGACTAATTTTGATTCGATTACTTATTATAAGCAAACTAGTAGCTACAACAGCACTTACTTTCCTCTATTAGAGGAAACAGCTATGTAGTACTGAAATATCGCACTTTATGCGCTGCTAACATCGTAGCTTACAACTCACTGTTTCCAACGCAGTGTTCTATGTGAATTCTACAACTGAACAAAAATAGAATACAAAAGTTTTGTAAACCTGTATTGGAAAAAAAGCCTAATACCCTGGACAATATAGAAATGCATTCCTTAGGGCCATGAGTAGAGACGAGTATTTTAAAACCATGCAACAAATTCTCTACTCACTACAAGTGGTACAGCATTTGGTGCGAAAACTAAATATTTTCATGAAATTATCAACATACATTAGACAATTATATCTCCATTTCATACAGCTTCATCAGGTCACAAAAATGACACGTAATTCACAGATATTCGCGAGCGCAAAGTGAATTCCATTGTTGCAGACCCTGCATTGTCCCTTTTCTGAGAGCTATTAATTCTTTTTTACTTATTTCAAAATAAACGATTTCTAAAATATTAATGTATAAGTGTAAAACAAAAGTTCGAATGTAAGAAACGAAAAAAGAAATAATATATAAAATTGCACATTCTAATAAAACAACGCACCTCGCTGTCCGAAGCGCAGTAAAATGCACAGCGGGCTATTATATTTGTCACAAAATTATAGAAAAACTATTCGTATTTTGAAAAAATTAAGCATGACCTTATTTGAAAGTGTTGTTTTGATAAATATATGTAATTGAGAAAAAATTGTATTTTGAAAATTGTAGTTGTAAGAAAACGACGAAAACGAAGCGCAGTCAATTCAGAGAGGGCTATTATGTTTGTCAGGAAATTATAGAGAAACTTCCCATATTTTCAAAAAATATCAACATGACCGCATTTCAAGCAATGTATTAGCAAATTTCATTAAGAATACTCTTGACAACTGCTATTCTTTATTCATACTGTTCATATCTATATGTCAAATTTTATCTGAATCTAAAATGGTGAGGTAAAATTTTAATTAAAACTGTGTTGATTTAATATGAAATGACCTATTAGTGAAATTTTTGAAAAATAAAAAAGCTCCATTATGAACTTTACGTCATATTAAAGAGTGCAATTTGTACAATCCGTTCCAAATTTTGACGAAAAAAATTTGGAGCTATTTTTAAGAAAATAGCATTTGAACGTTTCTGAAAATGCGGAATTTTTAGCTAGTCTTCACAGAAAACGGCCGTTTTCGACAAACTTCTCTTGACATTATTTGAAGCACATGTACTCATAAATATACAACAGTGAAAAAATCGTCGCTAAAATAATTATTAACGACGTGAGAGTTATGTCAAAACAATTATACTTTTTATTTTTTCAAAGAACAAAAGAATGGAGCAAGATGGCGTTTACGTCATCTCACATTTTATACTGTTCCTTCCAAAATTTTAAAGAAAACATTTTGGGCCGTTTCTGAGAAAATCTTGTTTTTGAATTTGTTTTAATTGCACTTATTGCACGCAATATTGCGCGAAAACTATTAAAACTTTCGAAAAAATATACATGACATTAATGAATGGACTCACTTTGGAAACAAATTTTATTTGGAGGAAAAATCTCTATCTCCAATCTTTTAGTGGAAGGAAGACGCCGAAAAGTATTAAAACTCAAGAAATTTTCGAAAATTCAGAGTTAACCGTGAAAATAGGACCTATGCCACCTTAATAAGTGTATTTTACTTTATTCTTACGAGGAAATTAAAGAAAAAATTTGGAGCAGTTTTTGAGAAAATTTTGAAATGTCCAAGGGGCTTCATGTAAAGTACCCCCAAAAATTAATGAATGTTTTTCAAAATCTCAAAGCTATGACTAGAGCCAGATCGTCATGGAATTCTTCAATTTGGAAAAACTCCTACGTAGGGTTTAGGCGCTAGTAGTTTTCACTCACGGACAGACGGAGAGACGGACGGAGGGACGGACGGACGTTTTGCTTTCAATTGGTTTTTCGGTATCAAGGACCTCCAGAAGGGAGGGTTCTGGTCACATCACGTATTAGGGAATTTATTTTCTTAATTCAGGAAGTGGTTTTATCCACTTTTTCGTTATCAGGGTGCCGCAATGAATTTTTTCTGCTGAAAATTGGTCATATTTTCGCGCAGCATTACATAACTATCCCTATACTACGTATATTACACCGTATATACGTATGTATATGGGAAAGTAAAAAGTTTTCAACAAATCTGATTTTTGAATTGTGCTTCTTATCAGTGCTTCTGATCAATAATCTGATTAGAGTTACCAGATTATATAAAATATCAGCTTGAGAAAAAGCTTCAGCTTTTTACTTTCTTGAATACGTACGTACATACGCAGTAATATACGTAGTATAGAGTAAGTTATGTAATACTGCGGAAAATCGATTTCGAGGTTTCCACGGAAATACACGTTTTGGGGTTGGCGGATACCGAAAAAGTGTTTTTTTCCAAAACGTCCGTCCGTCTGTGCGTTGTTCCCTCTACCGTCCATCAGTGTGTGAACAACAGTAGTGCCTAAACCATAAGTACGATTTCTTCCAAAATGGTTATTCCCTGGTCGATCTGAATCCACTCGAGGCGCCGCATTTTTGAAAAACATTTTTCAAGATTTGGAGATATTTCATATAAGGCCCCGGACATTTTCAAAATTTTCTCAAAAACGGCTCCGTATTTTTTTTGTAATAATAGAGTAAAATACACCGGTATAGGTCCGAATTTCACGGTTAACTCTGAATTTTCCACAAATTGCAATAGTTTGAATTTTTTCGGCGTCTTCGTACAACTACAAAATTGAACATTGAGACTTTTCATTCAAATCAAATTTGTTCTCCAAATGAGTTCTTCCATTAAGGCAATTTTTTTTAAACGTTTGGTGAGGATAGTTCCTAATGTACTCTACGAGAAGACATACACGCCATTTTCCTTTATTCTTTTTTTCTTTACAAAAATGTATTTTTTTACTTGTCTCTTACGCCGTTACTATTTACATTAACGGCGATTTGTTCACATTATTATATTTATAAGTACATGTGCTTTAAATAATGTAAGTAATGTAAAGTTTCTCGAAAATTGAATAGTTTTCTGTAAAAGCTTGCTGAAAATTCCGCATTTTCAGAAACGCTCAAACGCCATTTTCTCATAAATGGCTCCAAATTTTTTCTTTATAGTTTTCGAACGGATATTGCTAATTACGCTCTTTAATAGGATGTAAAGTTCAATTTAGGGTATTTGTTTAGCAGAAATTGTAGATTTTTAATTTTTCGAAAGCTTTCTCACATCTTTTGTATGCACATCACCAGTAAATTTGTAAACACTATTGTACTGTGAGTTAACGGGCTTCAAATGACTTCAAATGAAGTTTTCGAAAACTCATAAATGTTCTATGAAAAAGAGCTTCAATTTTCGCATTTTTAGTAGTGCTTAAACGCCGTTTTCTTTTAAAGGCTCGAATTTTTAAAAGAAAACTGCCATTTAGGACTAAGTTTTTGCGTTCTTTAATATTCTAAAATTAATATTTCGACAAATAGGAATCTGAAAAATTAAGAAAATGTCAAAAAAATGTACTTTGGACGACAATATATGTCAACTTTCGCGCGTATTTGGCAATTCCAAAAAGGTAGCCCAAGCCCTATTTTTAAAAAAGGGTAATTACTCTTACCGTTTATGAAATAAAAATTGTTAAACACAGCATAGATATAGAACCCGCACGACACCATGCCAAATGACAAATCCCTTTACAGAGAGAACCGACGAGCATAATCAACCACGCCAAGAACATAATTAAATAAACGTTAAATACTAATTTTTATTCTAAACAAATTTATTACTGATCCGTTTATAAAAAATAGTTAAAACATAATCAATGCGAGTACATGATATCCATTTTGAAAGTAATCCTAAGTGTGATTTAGGCGCTAGTGGTGTTCACAGACGGACTGACAGATAGCCAGACAGACACGCGGTCGGGCGGTCGGGCGGTCGGGCGGTCGGGCGGTCGGGCGGTCGGGCGGTCGGGCGGTCGGGCGGTCGGGCGGTCGGGCGGTCGGGCGGTCGGGCGGTCGGGCGGTCGGGCGGTCGGGCGGTCGGGCGGTCGGGCGGTCGGGCAGGTCGGGCGGTCGGGCGGTCGGTCGGTCTGGCGGTCGGGCGGTCGGGCGGTCGGGCGGTCGGGCGGTCGGGCGGTCGGGCGGTCGGGCGGTCGGGCGGTCGGGCGGTCGGGCGGTCGGGCGGTTCGGGCGGTCGGGCGGTCGGGCGGTCGGGCGGTCGGCGGTCGGGCAGTCGGCGGTCGGGCGGGCGGCGGTCGGGCGGTGGGGCGGGGGGGGGGGCGGGGGGCGGAGGGGCGGGGGGGCGGGGGGCGGGGGGGGCGGGCGGGCGGGCGGGGGGGGCGGGCGGGCGGGGGGCGGACGGACGAACGAACGTATTGCCGTGAATCGATTTTTGGTACCAAAGATCCACAAAATGAAGATACTGGCAACGTATTAGAGGATTTTAGAGGGATATGAATTTAACAACTGGATATATTCTCTTCTTAGTTATCAACGCAATTACCGTTTTTCTGGTACCGGTAAAATAGTCAGTAATAGAATCTGGGGCTCACTGCCCTTCATTTAAAGAAAAAGTCACGTAATTTGGTTGTTGTGGAAAGCACAAATTGCTTTCTAAATAAAAACCTTATTTTTACTTTCTCGAATACGTACGTATATACAGACTAATATACGGAGTATAGAAAAAGTTATGTAATGCTGTGGAAAATCTATTTTGAGATTTTAACGGAAATACACGTATTGGGGTCCCCTGATACAAAGAGTGTTGTTTTTTACTTTCTCGCCTACGAATACTTCGTGGGAAGAGAAAGTTATGTAATCGTGAGCCGGGAAAACGGGAAATTTTCTCCAGAAAAACTCTTATAGCAGGAGTCTGGTAACAAAAAAGTGGATAAAACCTGTTGCTAAATTTAGAGAAAAAATCCTCTATCTCGTGGTGTAGTCAAAATCCATGATTTGTTGCTTCTTGATACTGCAAAATCAATTGACGGCAAAACGTCCGTCTGTCCGTCTGTGGTCAACGCTAGCGCCTAAACCGTTCGGCAGATAATTCTTCAAAATTGATATTCCGCGAGCGTTTTTACTCGTCTCAAGGTCTCTGGAATTTGAAACCGATATTTTAGTATTTGAGGGTACTTTACATGAAGCCCATTTTGAGATTTTCTAAGTTAAAAGAAAATGGCTCCAAATTTTTTGATTATATTTTTTTCTTGAATAGTGCGAAGAGCGTTTAAGGGAATGACGTAAGTATCATTTTCGTTGATAGGCCCAATTTTTCGAAAATTGCAAAAAATGTTTAAAAACTGCAAAATTGAAGATAGAGATTTTTGCCTCGGACAAAGTCGGTTGTACCAAATTAGCACTTCAAATAGGGTCATGTACAATTTTTTGGAAAAACGAGAGGTTTTGCGTAAATTGCGATTCAAATTTACAAAAAAAAGTTTTCTCAAAAACCGCTCCAAAGTTTTTCTATAAATTTTCTGCAAGTGTGTAATAAGGGATGGTAAATATATAAATAAACTAGTGGTGCTATAGAATGGCGCATACTTTCTCGCAGTAGTTATTTTTCAAATGCCGATCATCGGATAAATTATTTGGAGTAAGCCATTCACCGCTGCCTTTCTTGGTCACGTTTGAAAGACATGTTTTTTTGCACGCTGACAATTACAGGCTTCCTAATTATAGAACTGATACAATTACGTTTGACTAAAATATAAGTAGATAGTTCGCATATCAGTCCCGTGGCGTGGCTGGTTAATGCGCCTTGGGGTTGAGATCTTCAGTATGGAAGATGCAGAGGTCGATCCCCAGATGGGGATTTTAATTTGATGAATGTGATGTTTGCAGGAAAAAACATTGAAGAGTGTAGATTCTTATTGAAAATCATTTGAAATACTTCTACTCACGAATAGAACCAATGCAGATAAATAGACAGGACGTGTCTGTGTTTTCCCCAACTGCATCTTTTAAACAATTTTTCAACTCTGTTATTCAATTTCTGTAGCGTATGATATGTCAAATCAACCGTTGTCTAGTATATATCTGTATGAACCAATTTAAGTAAAATTATGATGAAATATGTAAAATGATGAATATGTCTAGTATATATCTGTATGAACCAATTTAAGTAAAATTATAATGAAATATGGTAATGTTTAATTAAGCGCTCTTCAAAAAAGGCAACAAAAATGAAGTTCAAAATTATCGGCCTATTTCTCTTTTGTCAGTTTTTTCAAAAATATTAGAGAGACTTTTTTATGTGCGAATGGAAACCTTTCTCAATAAACACGACGCGTTTTCAAATTGCCAACATGGATTCCGGAAATCAAAATCTACGGAAACAGACATTTTTTCTTTTCTTAAGGATGTTGCCTCATCATTGGAACAAAACGAAGCAACTATTGGAATATTTTTAGATCTTTCAAAAGCTTTTGACATCATTGATCATAACATTTTACTTTCAAAATTACCTTCGTATGGAATCCGTGGTATTGCTCTAGATTGGCTATGTTCGTACCTTAAACAACGATCTCAGAGAGCAGAAATACCTTACTGGGTTGATATGTACACACCTTTCCGGTTCTTTGCCAATTGCACGTGGAGTCCCGCAAGGATCGATTTTAGGCCCTATTCTCGTCCTATTATACGTAAATGACATGGCCTTAGCGATTCGAAACGGAAGAACTCTCTTTGCGGATGATACAAATATTCTTTGCAACAAAGAAACCGTAAATAGTACAATATCAGACGTTTCAAATTGGTTCCGTAATAACAAATTAAAGTAAATGAAAATAAAACTGTTTCAATGCAGTTTTCCATATCAAATAAAAAATTCTGTACTCCATTGAAAATGAACGGTGTGCCATTGACTGATGTTAATGTAACAAAATTTTTAGGTCTATCAATTCAGTCAAACCTCAAATGGAATACCCACTTAAATGAATTGAACACAAAATTAAGTTCATTATGCTACGCGTTCAGAATTCTTTCAAATTCCGTCAGCCTTCATACAGCTCGTTGTGTATATTTTGCCAATGTTCACTCCCGCCTGAGATATGGCATAATATTTTGGGGAAACACATCTTATAGCTCACAGACTTTCAAATTACAAAAAAAATTGTACGAATAATAAGCAAATACAACCCTCGTGATTCTTGTAAGTCACTCTTTATTAATCTAGGAATTTTACCATTACCTTGTCTCCTGATTTACGAATCAGTAGTTTTTGTCAAAAATGACTTACTTAAGGGCGGGGAATATATTTTCAGCAAACGCCGATGTCTATAAGTATAACACACGACGTAGTAATCATATTCACCAAGTGGCAGTATCAACAGCTCACTACAAAAAATTCACATACAATTCATGTACATTACTCTACAACACTTTGCCAGAAGACATTAAACGATTAAATTCAATAGAAAAGTTTAAGTCCCAAGTAAAATCTTTTCTGCTGCATAACTGTTTCTATACAATTCGAGACTATACCGAGCATCAAAAAGGAAAGTAGAATTAATTTTAACAATGATAGTTAATGTAATTATTTATCATTTGGACTGTATAATTCTAAAGAACCTTGTAACAAGTATTGTACCACAGTTTCTGGGTTGATGGCCCCCATCTCGATCAGGATTTTCGTCCAGTTTCCCTGATCCTTGAGCATATGCTGAGATGGTCCCTTGTTTTGCTTCTGGACATAAATGTAACTTCATTATTTGTGCACGTCTTCTGAATTTCAGTGGGAAATACAGTTATTCAAATTATCGTTTTTCATATTATCGCGGCAAAAAGTATTATTCTTTCATGAAGAACATGAGGGTTCAGGGCAGGAATTTATAGCTAATTTACCTTTGAAAATATATTTTATTATATAGGAGCGAATATTTTGTCAACAAAACTCGAAAAAAACCTCTCTTTTCTGTATTCAAAATTCGACTAAAATATGGTTTAGGATAGAGACCACAGAATTATGAAAACGTACACAAAATTCACTTCTCCCCATGGCTCGTCATACGCAGTTTTTAACTGTTTTTTTGACGTAAATAAATAAATAAAAATTGAAAAAAAAATTGGCCTTACGAATACTTCGTAAGAAGAGAACGTTATGTAATCGTGCGTCGGAAATCGGGGACTTTTCTCCAGAAAAAACTTTTATAGCATAGTTCTGGTAACGAAAAAGTGGATAAAATCTGTTGCCAAAGTTAAAAAAAATACTGGTGCTATAAGAATGACAGAGTTGTTTTCGGAGATCTTAGTTTTGTAATCTCCTAATTGATTTTGTTTTTGTGTATGATTGATGTTCCCAGATACCTTCCCTCCTTTGAGTATCGGATTTCGGGTCTCGGTACGGAAAACGTTTGCCGGTCGAAGACACTTCTGCTGGTTTATGAAGTAGTGGAATAGCTTTAAGGACCATATAGAAGCAGAGCGAGAAAGTATGTGCGTTGGAAGCACCACTAGTTTTTTCAAAACATCCGTCAGTTTGTGAACAACACTAGCGCTTAAACCATAGGTGCGATTTTTTCCAAAATGAATATTCGCTGGTCTATCTGCGTTTACTTAATGCGCCGCGATTTTGAAAAACTTTCTTTAAAATTTGGGGGTACTTTACATAAAGCCGTCGGTAATTTTCAAAATTTTCTCAAAAATGGCCCCAGAATTTTTTCTTTAAATTCTCTTGTAAGAATAGAGTTAAATACACATATTACGATGGCACAAGACCCATTTTCTCGGTTAACTCTAAATTTCCGAAAATTGAAAAAGTTTGAAATTTTTTCGGCGTCTTCCAAGAACTACAAAACTCAAGATAGAAATTTTTCCTTCAAATAAAATTTGTTGTTCAATGTAAATTCTTTCATTACGGTGATATATATTTTTCTCAAACTTTTACTAGTATTTGCGCAATATTGCACGCAATATTTGAAATTTTAAAAAATTACAAAAACCAGATTTTCTCAAAAACGGCTTCATCTTTTTTCCTGTAAACTTTCCTTAGGGATAGTGCTCAATTTGCTCAATGAGATGACATGAACGCCATGTTTGCGCTGTTCTTTTGTTTTTTTTGAGAAATTATATTTTTTTGTTTTATACATGTCTCTCACGTCAATAATATTACATGAGCGGTCATTTGTTCACATTATTATGTTAACCAGTACATGTGCTTTAAATAATGTCAAATAAAGTTTCTCAAATATTGAATAGTTTTCTGTAAAAACTAGCTCAAAATTCCGTATTTTCAGACGTCATTTTCTCAAAAATTCTTCAGATTTTTTGTTCAAACTTTTCGAATGGATACTACTAATTACACCCTTTAATATGGTGTAAAGTTAATTTTGGGATTCTTTTTGTTTTATAAAAAAGTACACAAATGTAATTTTTTTGAAAACTCTCTCATACCGTTAAAATGCACATTTCCAGCACTTTGTAAACACTATGAACACTATTAGTGTAAGTGCTTCAAATGAAGTTTTTCGAAAACTCAAAAATTGTTTTTGAAAAGAGCTTCAAATTTCGTATACACAATAGCGCTTAAACACCATTTTCTTGAAACCGGCTTCCGAATTTTTCAACACAAATTGCCATTTATGATAAGGTTTTTTTAATATTCTTAAAATAATAGTTTTGTTCTACTATTAGGAAACCGAAAAGTAAATAAAATATCAGAAAAATGTAGTTTGGGCGGCGATAGATGGCAGCTGCCAAGAGTACTGGCAAGTCCGAATAGCTAGCCAAGACCAAACTGAACAGAAAACTTACATAGGAAAGTCTGTGCCATTGTGTAGCACTCTTAGTTTAGTGCTTAAAATTTAGTGCTTTAAATTTAACGATAATGTATTAACTAAACATCAGCACATAGCTTTGAGATTTTATAGCAAATACTTTGAAATAAACTTTCGGTCATTTACAAAATACACTAACTCTTGGGGTCATTCACCAAAATACACTAACGTGTTATTATTTTACTAAGGTTACATTACTAACGTAAATTTAGTAACGTAAATTATGTTACTAACGTAACATTATTTCACAAAAATTATGTTTAAAACCTAATGTCTATAATAATATCAATGATATTTTAAGCATAAATAATTTTAAAACATCAAAAACATCAAAATATTGATCATAGTAACAACTGCAATAAGCTCGCTCGCACTTACTCGTAAACCTTCCATTTTGGGAAAAGAGCCTCATTCACCCGCCTTATAGTCGCTTAGCTTCATTAGTATTCAAAGATTCTCTCCTCCGACTGATAAACCCGCGCCTTACGCGAATCCTCACGCCGCACGCCCACGTGCGCGGAAATGTAGGGAGTATCTCTTAATGCCGCCTTCGTTTTGGACTTCCCTTGCGTGAGTTCGCTCCGGTGAGCACGCGCGCTCTCTCTTTCCTCTTGATCGCCTCTGTTCGTAATTCCAAACCGTCTCTCTCTCGCACACACAGACACACACTCTCTCTCTCTACTCTCTCTCTCGTTCCATCTTTACGGCGTTTCTTGCTTGCTAGTTCAATATCATCCTAATGCCTCCAAGATGGTTCCACCGTAAAGTAAAGATTGTACATCCCGAGTCTATAATTCCACAAGCAATAACATTTGTGCACATGTGATACCGATATTCATTAGAGGAATAATTTAATTTAGAGTCGCTCAACAGACAAAGAAAATGAAGGGGTTAAAAATAAGTATTCAAAGGTACTCTGATTATTCCGGAAATTCAGGAGAGTACGTTATGAATAGTAAATGTGCGTAATACATAAAACTAAGAGAACAATTTGCGAAGGAGGAGGACCATTTGCGAAGACGATTCTAGAATGCAAATTGCCAAAAACTTCAACCCCGTGATAACCGAAATAATATAGTTGGAATAGTTACGTGAGTGGTTGAAATATTTAAAATCATTTTGAAGTAACCTTAGTTCTTCAAACATTCATTACTTCAACACTGGGGGTTCTTTGGCTGAAATTTTCTCAATTTTTGGGTTTCCTTATAACAGAACCGAAATATTACTTTCAGTATATTACAGAACCTCGATCAATAAGAAAATTTTCGTTGAAAAGTTTAGAGCAATTTTAAGAAAATTTTTGTCGTTCCCGTAAATGCGAAATTTAAAGCTCATTTACACAGAAATATTTAATTTTCGAAAACCTTTATTAGAAATCATTTGAAGCACTTGCACTCACAAACGCAGCGTTATACAAATCGCTGGAAATATGCATATTAATGACGGTGAGAGACAATCAAAATTAGTGGTGATATAGAATGGCACAGACTTTCCCAATTAGTTTTATATTTCTCTTGGTCTCGGCTAGCTTTTGGCACTTGCCACATACTCTTGCCAGCTGCCATCTATCGCCGCCTAAAGAACATTTTTAATATTTTTTTAATTTTCTGTCCTTCATATTAGCACTACGAAACGAAAAATTTGGAGCCGTTCTTGATAAAAATGGTATTTGAGGGTTTTCTGAAAATGTGGAATGTGGAGATCTTTTTCACATAAAACGTTTGAGATTTTGAAAAAAATTGTATTAGATGTAACTCAAAGCACATACACTCATAAATGCAATAATGTGAACAAATCGCCGCTAATGTAAATATTAACGACGTGAGTGACAAGTAAAAAAATACATTTTTGTAATTTTTGAAAAACAAAAAATAGAGCAAAATGACGTTCTATGTGTTCTCTATAGAGTATATTTAAAACTATTCCACCCAAAGTTGTAAAAAAAGTTTGGAGGGTTTTCAAGAAAATGTTGCTTTGGTTATATTTAAAAATTGCAACATTGCTAAAAATTTACTAAATGCAAAACTAATAGTGCTACAGAATGGTACTATCATTCTCGTACTACTAGTTTTCTAACTTTGGTCTGGACCAGCTTTACTGTCTTGCTCCATCCTCTTGCCAGCTGACATCTATTGCCGCAAAAAATACATATTTAAAAGGTTTCTTAGTTTCTCGTTTCTTAAAAGTAGACTCGAAATATTCCTTTTAGAATATTAAACTAGAAAAAATCTCATCCTATACGGAAATCCGTCAAAATATCTAGAACATTTTTTAAACCGTTTAAGTTATGGTGTAAATCCGAAATTGGATTCACTTTTTCACAGAAACCTGAGTTTCGAAAAACTACATTTGAAGCACGTCCATTCACAAATGCAATAATGTATATAAATTGCTGAAAATGTGCATATTGACGCCGTGAGAGATATACCAAAAAATAACATTTGTGTAGTTTTTGAAAAAAACAAAAAGATGTAGAGCAAAATAACTTTGTCTTCTTAAATAGTGCAGTTAGCACTATCCGTACGAAAGTTTGATGAAATATTTGGAGACATTTATGACAAAATGCGTTTGAGTGTTCAGAAAATGCGGAATTTTGAGCTTGCTTTCGTAGAAAAATGTTTGAGTTTTTGAGAAAATATATTTGACATTATTTAAAGTACATGAACTCCTAATTGTAATAAGGTGAACAAATCGCCGGTAATATAAATATAAGCACGTGATAAGCTAGGCAAAAAATACATTTTTGTAATTTCTCAAAAAACAAAAGGATAGCGCAAATAGGGAGCAATGTAATGTCATATAATAGAGTACATTTAGCCCTATCCTTACCACAAATTTAAAGAAAACTAGTGATGCTTCAACATCACATACTTTCCCGCGTTATTGTAAACAGCTGTGTAGTATTGAAATATTGCACTTTCTGCACTACTAACATCTTAGCTGTTATCTGAATACGTCCAACTCAACCAAGAAACTCATTGTTTCCATCGCAGAACAATGTGAATTCTACAACTGCATAAAAATGCAATATGGAAATTTTGTAAAACTGTATTGAAAAAATTAGCCTAATATCCCGGACAATATAGAAATGCATTTCATAGGCCATGGAGTCAGGCCATTATATTGGCCAGGCCATTGTATTAGGGAATAATTGAAAATTATAATGCTTACATACAAAATACTATCTGCTAAGTTTTTCTAAAAATTTAACGATTAATCTATAATGTGGCCAATAGAGACCTGTTATTTTTATTTGTTTGCCATCTTTACATTTTAATTGGATTTAAAAAATATTTTCGCCAAGTATTCAATCTTCAAACAACTTTTCTTCTACACAAAAAATACGCCTATAGAAGTTACGCAAGTGAAAACAATATTCATTTCGTCTGAAATTTGCAAAAAATATTTAATTTTAAATATAAGTGAGATTACGCACATTTGAAGATGAAAATTTAACGAAGGTTTTCACACAATCGACAGCAAGAACAAATCACAGCCGGCCCTGTGGCGAGATCGCACCATAGTGCGTTGTAAAAATCTACATTAAAAAAACAAGGTTTTATTAAAATATTTTGTTAAAGTCGTACTTTCAACTGGGAGATTTAAAATAGCCAACTTGGCGCTAATAGACTTTCTGAAAGTGTGTACTGTGTCATCTGTGTCTTTTTTGTGACAGTGTTCAATGTGTAATCATTATGAGTGTGGGGGCGGGGTGCTGGAAGCGGTCAGGCACGGGAGGAGAAGGGGAGCAGTAGGGGGATGATGGCGGAGAGGTTAAGGCGAGCCATTCGGGAGAGAAATCCGGAGCAAAAACAGGGAGATAACGCGAAGAGAACACTGGGGCGGGAAAGATCGTCTTATGACCGGCGTAGAGACAGGACGTGGCTCCTGGCAGGAAGAAAATCCCTGATCTGTTGAAGTGCTTGGGAACGTGCGTCTCCGTTGTGGTTTTGTTGTTGCATTCTGGGTAAAATATTAGTAGTCACTTCATTAATCTATTTTTTACTTGACATTGTGTGAAACGCTTACTATGCTGCATTAAGATTATTATACTTCAGGCCCATCTGAGATGTTTTATGTGTTTTGGCCTTTGACATATGTAATTTATCACTGTGTATTATTTACTTTATTGATCTATCCATTTCAAACTAATATTAGGCGAATTCACAGCTGCTTAAAGCACATAGAACACGGGAGAGATTTTAGAATGTCAGCATCATTCACATCGCAGAGTATCTCAAGTTCATTAAGTTCATTACTTGTCATCGACAGACAATGACTGGAGCTCGACGCGTTCGAGCTCCAGTCATCGAATGATTATAGAATGATTAATTTCCTCCTTTATCTTCATTTCCCTATTTATCTTTCCAATCCACATAGCTTATCTCCTGATTTCGTGATCTACGTCTTCCTTTATCCGTTCCCGCGAATCAAACACGCGATTACCTGAACGGTGGGCGCTCGAGCCGTAAGGCGTTGCCTTCATACTCACATTTTGTCGCGTTCGCCAGCGATGTTATCGTTGATATAGGGTTAAATTTCTCGTATACATACGTATATACGGAGAGATATACGTAGAATAGGAAAAGGTATGTAATGCTGGGGAGAAAATCGCATATTTTCGGCAGAGAAAAAAATCATTGCCGTAATAACGAAATACCCCTAACACGTGATGGAGCCTCAATCCCTTTTGTGAGTCTTAGATACCGAAAAACCCATTGAAAGCAAAACGCCCGTCAGTCCGTCCGTCCTTCTGCGAACATCACGAATTGAGTTTTTTTTTCACTTGACAGATCAGTCATTAATTTTATCTAGAGGATTTGCATTTAACCTGGGTTGTCAGTCGTGCTTGCTTCCACTCCCCGCCTTCAATTCCCGGCCGGGCAAAATAATAACTGTGCGCTTTCCTTACAAGTGTTCAAGTATGTATTGCTGAGTGACGCTGAGAAAGCCCACCCTAATGTATGAAGACCGGTGGCGGTATACGGTGGAGAGAATGTCTTCATGCTAACAACACGCACCCTTATTCTATTGCCGGGAGGCTGGATCAACACCACCTAGAATACAAAGCCTGTCGACGCCCTGAGAGTTCACGACGACGAAGGCCATGACTCATTATCACGTATATGGTGCGGAAGTGTTGTGTCTGGGCCTGTGCTTAATATTTTTACATTCCGTATACGTACGTATACACGGAGTGATATACGTAGTATAGGGAAAGTTATGTAATGCTGCGCGAAAAAAAAAAATGACCAATTTTCGGAGGAAAAAATTTAATTGCCGGCCGTGAAAACGAATAAGTGGATAAAATCAGTTGCTAAATTAAGAAAAAAAATCCCCTAACACGTGGTGTAGCCAGAAACCCTGGTTTCTAGGTCCTTGATACCGAAAAACCAATTGAAAGGAAAACGTCCGTCGCCGTCCGTCCGTCCGTCGTCCGTCTGTCAGTCTGTGAACACTGCTAGCGCCTAAACCATACGAACGATTTCTTCCAAAATGGATATTCCCCGAGTCGATTCTAGTCGAAGCTTTGAGATTTTGAAAAAGATTCTTCAAAATTTGGAGGTATTTTTATGAAGCCCCCGGGGATTTTCAAGATTTTCTCCAAAACGGCTCCAAATTTTTCTTTAAATTTCGTGTATGAATTGAGTAAAAATACACTTAACATGGCATAGGTCCGATTTTCACGGATAACTCAGAATTTTCGAAACTTTTGAAAGTTTAATATTTTTCGGCGTCTTTCTCCAACTACAAAATTGAAGATAGAGATTTTTTCTTGATATAAACTTTGTTCTGCATATTGAGTTCTTTCGTAAAGGTCATGTAAATGTTTTTCAAAATTTTCGTGCAATATTGCGTGCAATATGTGCAATTTTAAAAAAATACAAAAAACTAATTTTCTCAAAAACGGCTCCAATTTTTTCTTTAACCTTTGGTAGGATAGTGGTAAATGTACTCTATCAGATGACATAAAAGCCATTTTCCTCTATAGGTTGTTTTTTTCAAAAATTACAAATAAATTTTTTCACATGTTTCTCACGTCGATAATATTACACTAGCGGTGATTTTTTCAATTATTATATTTTACGAGTACATGTGCTTTAAAATATTGTCAAGTAACGTTTCTCGAAAACCGTGTTCTGTGAAAAGTAGCTCAAAATTTCGCATTTTCAGAAACGCTCAAACACCATTTTCTCATATATGGCTGCAAATTTTTCTGCAAACGTTTGTAACTGGTAGTGCGAATTACACTCATTAGTATAGCGTAAAGTTTATTTTGAGTTATTTTTGTTTTTTTCAAAATTTACATAAACGTAATTTTTTTTTGAAAGATCACATCTTTTATATGCACATTACCAGCAATTTGTAAACATTATTATATTGGTGAGTGTAAGTGTTTCAAATAACTTCAAATAAAGTATTTGAAAACTCAAACATTTTCTGTGAAAATGAGCTTCAAATTTCGCATTTTTAGTAGCGCTTAAACGCCATTTTCTCTTAAACGGCACATATTTTTTAAAAGAAAATTGCCATTTACGGCTAGGTTTCTTGAATATTCTAAAATTAATATTTTCGATCTACCAATAGGAAACCGAAAAATTAAGAAAATGACAAAAAATGTACTTTTGTCGGTGATCAGGCGCAGATCCAAGGGGTCATGGACCCCCCCCCAAATGATGAACCGTCACAATTTTGTGAGAAACTACCATATCTAAAACAACTCTGAGAAACTAATAACCTTTCCAGTGTCCCTTCAGAATCGGGACTGCCGAAGACATTTTCAGATATTTTCAGAGAATTCCAGAAATATCTACAAATTTAGCAGTGCTGAAACTAACGATTTATATAGAAATTGGAATTACTTTGAATAAAAACGTAAGTGTTTTCAAGATGACTTTAAAAATATTTTTAGTTTAAAGAAATTAATCTAAACAATTAACATAACTAAAGTCGGAATCAAAAACACTGCGCGTTACTAGTGTTGCCAACTTAATGTTAATTTTTCTCACTAATTGAACGAGGGAAAAATAGGCGTCAATGCATGGACTCAGCTTAAAAGTCACAACTGTTGTTCAAAGGGAATAGAATTAGCTAAACGTAATAATAATGGTATGTATGTAGCGGTTACGCTAGTTCTACTGCAAATTAATTTCATAAATAAAATGCCGATGCAGAAGGCTATGCGTGGAGAGAACCGACCGTACCACGCTGCCCGCCCGCGAGCGCGCGACACGCGCCCTCACGAATGTTTATGGCACTAGGGGACGAGGGGAGACCTTTGTTCGGGACCTCAGCGCCCCAGAACTATTTGAATAGGTTCGCGGCGCGTGCCCGTCACGGTTTTTGGCTGTCACCCGCGCTGGGAAGCTCAAAGCCGTAATTCATGCAACCTTCGGGGGTACAACGATCATGTCTCCACACCTTCTTGACCTACTTTCTTCGATAACGAAGAGGCTTTTGAATGAGACAGAGTAAGAAAAATTTCCAGAATCGCCGGAGCTGGTTGGCTAAAAAAAGAATTTAAGACGCCATCACACTCAACCAATCAGGGGTAGATTCGGTGGGGAAGGGATGATTTCGAAATATCTGCGAAAATTTGGGGGGGGGAAAGAGTGAAAAACACACAAAGTGAGGGTACGAGAGACTTGGTGGCGAGAGCTGAGGAGAGAGGTCGAGGTACCTCGGGCATCGCGTGCTCTATGAAGCGATTTGAGATTGCCCCGTGAATCCAATTCTGTCTTGCTTAATCTCGATAGCCGGGAGAAATTCTTTCCGAGTATCAATTTTGAACTCTGCCACCACTGGCAATTAGACCGATACTATCCGAGATTTGTGCTCGCATAGAGTTTATTGGAACTCTCAGATCGCCGTGTGACTTTGTGCGTGAGATACGCGATTGCTCGTGATTTGGGCCAACGAAACTGCCGCCGCCGCAGCCCACCACGCCGCCGCTGTGCCGACACCGCCCCCGTTGTTGTGGACACGCGCCGGCGAGCACCCCTTCGGCTTTGAGAGGCGACACGCCGCCGCCGCCGCGACCAGCTGTCACCGGTGCATTGACGCCTGTTCAGCACCATCATCATCATCAGGCATTGTATTTGGTCAACGACCGTACAAAGACTTTTTTGTGAGTTGCGGTGAACGCTGAGGCACGTAATCGCCAGTTCAGAGGCGAATGATGTTCCTTTGTGTAATCAGTAGAATAATTCATGTGAATTTATTTTGCTTTCTCTTAGATTTAAGTTTCTTTTGTCCTAATCAGAGCCACCAGGTAGGGCATTTCTCTAAAATTCCTTGTGTAACTCTCCGGCCAATTAGGCGGAAATAAACCTTCTATTGTGTTTACAGTCACCAAATGTTATTGTCATTGTATTGCACCTTGCAGTTCTTCCATCACGCCTATTTTCAGAAAGGTAACAAAATTGACCGACGAGCTAGGCCGGGCCGCCCTCACGGATTTCCGGCGCTCCCACGCCGCCAGGATGCGGTGCGTGACAGTATATAAAATTGCATCATCTTGCTTTCAGGAGTTTGTTAAGAATTCAGTATCGTAACTTCTACGAACTCAACGTATATTTAACCTAAAAATGCTTAACCTAATCAGTAACGGCGAACGTAATTTGATCATGAAGTATAGCCGGTTCTGGTTTTGTAAGAACGTAAGAAGCCGATTTAGCACAAGTTTTAGCTATCAACAGGGTGTAGTGCACAAGATTGGTCAAAAAGAATTAGAGTTAGAGAATTTTAGTTTGGCTGATGAGCGAGGATAGTGCCTGACACCTAAAATACAGTGCGAAGCTAGAGTATGCAATTGAGTATTCGAAAATCTTATCTTACATATTTTTGTCAATTAGCTCCATTCATGTTTTTTTATTCAACAAAAACGTCAATAATTTGTTCTTTAAAGCTTTCGTTTCTGCACAGTTAATTTCCCACGGAATCTCTCAGGATTGTCTTAACACTTTTAATGTAATAATATCCTTTCACATAATTTCTATAGAGGGAAAGTTAGACTGAGTTGTATCACCAAATCGTCTCTTGATATTTTTTCTAGACCAATTTGTCGAACAAATATTTCAGCAAAAAACTGGAGGCAATATTTTGCATATTATGTATACATTTGTCATTTATTCGAGCTGCTCACTGCCAGGAATGATATTGTTTCATTAGAAAAGAAAACTTTTCTGAATGAAAGGACGCTTTGTAGGTGGAAAAACTGCTTTTAGTCAAGACATTCAATAAAAATGAAAGTTTTCGAAATCTTGAAACCTTCAGTCCATCTGAGTCACTATTGTATCAATAATTTTAAAAGATACAATTTGGTTCTTTAAAATAATTTTCACCCTGAAAGTTCATTCAAGTCATGGCTACTTTGATAAAGATTTCAATAGTCTCTTCCTATCTAACACGATATATACTACGTATTGCTACTATTTCTATCTCTACGGCATTACTTGACTCCTGATCCGCATTTCAAGTATCGAAAACTGCACTTCGATATGTGAACCGTTTAGAAGTATGTGACACAGTCAGGGGACGTTGTCTGCAACACCATATCTTTAGCTTTTGAGGCATAGTCAGTGGGACATTGACTGCAACACTATATCTTTAGCTTCATTAATTGTTTCGTAAAGAAAAAACGAATAAAAATCTCACAAACGGCACACAAACAACTCTACTTCCCACAACGTCAGATGAAGAGGTGAACCTGACCGAGACATGGGCGTGCATCGCTGTACAAGTCCGTGCCTGCCGAGAGCCTAGGGTCCTGCTGGGCTCGCTGCCCAGTCAATGCAAAAGAAAGGGAGATAGTGCACGTTCTCTCGTGCTCATGCGCGTCAGAGCCAGCCGGTGTCTATCCACTGGCAGACTCCTTGCTCAGCTACCGGCCCCAAAGATTATATTTCTGCAGCCCTGCTAATTCCCTCGCGCGTAAACGGGAAAAGGAGTTGAACACATTTAATTTTCGACGATTCAGTAACAAAAATATTGAAAAATGACACACAACGACAGATTTTATTGAAAAATAATTTGAGTAGTATAGTTCTCCCAGATTACCCTTCAGCTTCACCACTGCTAAAAGACTTTATTGAATACTATTTTGCTGTCGCTGAGCCCGAATCCGGTTAGAGAATTTTAGTTCGGCTGATGAGCGAGGATAGAGTCTGACGCCTAAAATATCTTGAATTTTGCTTTCGCTGAGTTCGAATCCGGTATCAAAAGTATCTTTGACAGCTCTCGTTCTTGATGAACAGTACTGTAATGATGTTACTTTATTTGGGTTTTAATTATTCAAAGCACCCTTGGTTATACAAAAGTGCAATATATTAAATGTATGGGCAATATATGTGCAATATATTAAATGTTGCATTAAATTCATTTTATAAGATGTTTGCTTGTCTCGGTGTAGTTGTCCTCGAAATTATAATGAAGTTTACAACATTGTTATAGAAGAATCGCCAATGAAGAAGATTCAAATGTGGTGCACATTTATAATTATATGAATGATCACTATAAATGAAAAATTTTAAAAAAGAAAAAATGAAATTGAGAAAAATAATTGTAACATAATAAAAAGTATAATTTGGTTTATTTATTTATTTTATTCATGTATTTTTAATTGTAATAATTTATTAAAAATACATTTTTATCATTACACATATTTACATGTTCTCTAATCAGTCCTGTGTCACTAGATAGGGCGCTTCCGGTGCTTATTTGAATTTGAGGAGAGAGAATTTGATTGGTCCGCTATCTTGACCCCCTTTTTGGGCCAATAGAAGTCGATGAATGCGCGATGGTGCAGCGATCTACAGGCCACCCCCTAATTAACCACGTACTGCGTGTGGCAATTGTTTAAGCCGTATTTGTAAACTGTTTTACAAGTTACCGCCAGTTATAACGGTGTCCCGGTCGGTGTTTTTGTGTGTTCGGTGTTTTGTGATACAATTCAGTGTGTTTTGCGTGCAGAAGGGGGTGTTGTGTTTTCTTCTTGTCAGTAATGCCAAAATTTCCGCGTTATTGGGTCCCAATTGCCGAAACAGCAAGACGAAAGACATGGTACTTTTCCGTACGATCCTGAAAAGTAAGTGATATGAAATGCTTTATATGGTTCTATAACAATGATTTCATGTACTATTCAGTAACATAGTAAATAATGTAATTATATGTGAGGATATTGTAAGCACATACAATTATTATTAACATCTAATGAATTCAAATTATTGTAAGTTAGTTAAACTACTGCTGTAAGATAATGGAATTACTCACTTTAATTGTAAGTTATTTGCCACTGCAACCTAATCTGCTAGATTATTAATGTAATGCATTGTTAATGTTATTTTTAATTTCGTTACTTAATGTTACTTCCCGTTTACAATTCTGAAGAGGTAATATTATTAGGTACCTATTATTTATTTATTTATTTGTCAAAAAACAGAAAAACTGTATATGACGTGTGGGGAAAGAAATTTATCTGCGCACATTTTCTTGAGGGCCAGAATTTAAAAAAAAACGAAAAAAATGAATTTAAAAATAATTATTAGAAAAATAAAAATATTTGAAAAATGTTTTTTCCCGAGTTATAGAAAATCAATTTCAACTGTAAATGAACTACAAGCAAAAGGAGTGCTCAACAAAACGTGCGCACAGTTAAGCTACATTGACGTCCAGAAGCAAAGCAAGGGGCCATCTCAGCATTTGCTCTATGGATCAGAAAACTGGACAAAAACCTGATCGAGATGGGGGTCATTGACCCGGAAGCTGAAGTACATTACTTGTTACAGGCGTATTAAATATTTTTTAAATGTATACAATGCAAACGTAAACTAATTCATTATATATCTTTGTTTTGTTACATTAAACATTATTTTTCTTTTTCACGATCAGTATAGTCTCTAACTGTATAGAAACAGTTTTGCAGCAGAAAAGATTTTACTTTTAACTTAAATTTGTGTACCGACTTTAATTGTTTTATGTCATCTGGCAATGCGTTGTAAAGTAACGTATATGTATTGTATGTTGATTTCTTGTACTGAGCTGTTGATACTGACACTTGATGCACGTGATTTCTACGGCGTGTGTTGTAATTATAAATATCAATATTGCATGAAATATGTTCCCTCCGTTAAGTAGGTTATTTTTGACAAATATTGCAGATTCGTAAATAAATAGACAAGGCAATGGTAAGATTCCCAGTTCAATGAAAAGAGGCTTGCAGGAATCACGTGGAAGGCATTTTTCATTATTCGAATAATTTTCTTTTGCAATCTGAAGGTCTGAATACTACAGGATGAGCTTCCCCAGAATATTATGCCATATCTCAGACGGGAATGCACATTTGCAAAATAAACGCAACGAGCTGCATGAAGGCTGACAGAATTTGAAAGAATTCTGAATGCGTAGCATTATGAACTTAATTTAGTGTTTAATTCTGTTATATGTACATTCCATTTGAGGTTGATTGAATTGAAAGACCTAAAATTTTTGTTGCCTCAACATCAGCTATTTGCATATTGTTCATTTTCAATGGAACATGCGATTTCCGATTTGAGATGCAAAAATGCATTGAAACAGTTTTTCTTTCGTTAACAATTAATTTGTTATATATAAAAATTTGAAACTTCTGAAATTGTACTATTTACTGCTTCTTTTTTGCAAAGAACATTCGTGTCATCAGAAAACAGAACCATTCTTCCATTTTTAATAGACGAGGGCATATCGTTTACATATAACAGAAAGAGAATAGGCCTTAAGATGCGGGACCCCATGCTTAATTAGCAAAGAATTGGAAATATAAGTATGTAATGTCCTTTCCTGCCAGTATGGTATTTCTACTCTTTGAGTCCGATGTTAAGGTAAGAAGTTATCCAATCTAGGGCAATACACGAATTCCATACGAAGGTAATTTTGAGAGCAAGATCTTATGGTCAATAACGTCAAAAGCTTTCGAGAGATCTAAGAATATTCAATGGATACTTCATTTTGGTCTATTGATGAAGCAACATCTTTGAGAAAAGAAAAAATGGCAGTTTCCGTAGATTTGATTTTCTAACTAACCTACATCATATGTTTTGTATAATTGATGTTTTGTTAAGATTGTTTCTTATTATTATGACAATGGGTGTTATTCCCTTTATTTTTAATATAGCTTATTATTTTTATTGCAACAACATTAAACTGAATATTTACTTTGTTCATAATTACTTCTTAATGTGCATAATATACATTTTATTACAGGTGCAGGAAATATCTGCCTTCTTCCTCATGGAAAACATTATCATTTGTGCATTGAGCACTTCATGCCAGTATTGTTGACTGCAGGAAATAGCAGCGTGGAATGTGGTCCCATATGAATTCATTACCATTCATTTTGGCTTCCTCGCATGACCTGGTGAGTTAAGAAATCTTACATATATTTTTTTAAAGTCCTTATTTTATTGTTGGTAATACATTTTTGGTTATAAGATAACCATTATTGATTTATTTCTTTATTTTAAAATATATGATGTTTATATGTTAAATAAATAATGGTTATGGTATAACCAAAAATGTACTACCAACAAAAAAATAAGGACGTTTAAAAAGATATGTAATGTTAAATATAATGTAGTAAATGAACTTATAATTAAGAAATCTTTGTTGTATGAAGATGAGAAACAACACTAAACATTTTGAATTCCAATAACTCTATGGCTTTTATATTTCAGATGCCTCCCATTTGTTGGAAAAGAGGGGAAAACAAGTTGAAGTACTGTTTGTTCCAGACGATACGACTCCAATACTGTAAATTTTGTAATATCTAAATATTTTAGTGTAGTAATTTGGATTCAGGTGATGTCCTAGTATTGAGTTTTGCTCATTTTCTGTTCAGAGTCTTTATGGACTGTTCAGGGCGGAGTGGTTTTCGTGCCATCGGTTAGAACTAGTTAAGTATCACTCTGTGAATATATTTTTTCACCGGCCGTTTCAAGGAGAATGCCAGCTGTTTATCTCTCCTTCAGTGTATGAAGTTGGTTAGAGATAGTTTGCAAGTGTGATTTGCATTGTTCCAATATCATCACTATAAAGAATATTATAAGAATTGATACAATTCATGTCAAAAAGAAGGTGGAAATAATATTTACCGGAATTAACTTACGGATGTAGAGGCGCAAGCCATAAATTCTGTATTTCAAAGAGCTGTATGTTGAATTTTATGATGCTTTTAATTAAAGCTTGC
>JAHLJT010004567.1:65029220-65060749 GCA_031308135.1 Acheta domesticus
TGGGAGTTCGCCATACGATCTAAACCACGATGTGACGCGGACCTAGCAAGTGACAATGCAAGGACACCGACCATAATACGAGTTGCGATGGCAGGGGCCGGTAATCAGTGACCACGGTCAAACTTTTCCTGCTAGAAGTATTTGTACATCACGCAATGCAACATCACAGTTTTTTTCTCAGTCTTTTACCCTTTCTCACCAGTAATATGTTAGTTTTGTATTTTTATTCACTCTTGCATTCAAAGAGGCGATGCTATTTTATCTCTGTTGATATTGACCTGGGGTTTAGGTTAATGGCCTACGTGCCCATACAAAGATTCTTCATCACTGTTCGGTCTGCATCACCACAAATGACTGTAAAACATATCAATCAAATTCGCGCCCCAGAGATAAACTCAGTATTTTCATGGAACGGGAATTCAGGCAATAAATATTTCATTTCCGAAACGCTTTTACTATATCACTATATTTATAATAATCTTCAGGAGACTATCATTTTCCGTGGCAATCTTAGGTCCAAAGCACTAGTTCATATTAATAGTGCTAAAAATAACAATTCGAGCATTCCAGGAGATTCAATCTTATTCATAAATGTTGGATCGTGTTCATAATGTAATGTTTACGCCGCCGTGTACCGTGGCTATCATTTTGAACAAAACGCGATATTCTTTTACGTACAGTTAAAATATTTATTGAATAGAACCTGCAATACTTGATTACTATTAAGTATTCTAGTGTAAGGCAACGCGATGCTTTCCAGAATATTACTCGACTCTTTCACCGTTTACGCGGAGGAGAAACGAGGAAATTGCTCCGCGCAGGAAGGTGACTGCCATGTCGTTGCGGTCGGTTTGAATTTCGCGCCCCGGAAGTGATTTTTAAACTCAATTTTCTCAAAGACAAAATTTTTTTTTTTTTTTTTTCGGAAAACTGGAACCTGCCATTCTTCATGTTTGGCATCACAGAATTTGTGGTTTTTTTTATAATGGGAGCTTCTGGACACCCTGTATATACACACACACACACACACCACACACACACACACATATATATATAATTATATATATATATATATATATGAGGCGGTTAGAACCAAAGGGGTGTAAGTGAAAAAGTAGTTTAGAGAAAAATGAGCCTTAAAGTTTGGATCAAAAAAAAATCTGAAGTGTTCTAGAAGCATTTCTAAAGTAATGATTCATTCTGTTAGTTTATAACGAACTTATATTTACAATTTCTATGGATTTTGTTTAATACATATTGAAATAGATATTTTTCCAAAATGCTTACGTGTACTTACACCCATTTGCCATCAAATGTGTCACTTACATCCGTTTTTCTACGAGCGTATTAGATAGGAAGTGAACTGAAAATACCGTTTTGTCATTCAGAACCAGTGTAAGACAATAAATAATAATAATATAATAATAATAATAATAATTTACAAGTAATTAATTCTGACTCCAATGTTGTGTCTTCGCCACTATTTGCACTGGTCTCTTCAATAGGCATCTTGAAGCAATTTATTTCTGGAGTGTGTGTTTTTGATCCCTGTAAAACTGATGGTGGACAGGAGCGATAAACAGAAGACACTGCTGTAGATTCTTATATTTTGCGTTTGTTATTGCAAGCGATGATTCATACAGTAACTGTAAATGTGTGGATGAACGTGGTCGTCCTTTCTTGGTTTTCCTGAGGTCGACTGATTCAAACTGTATGTCTTCGTATAGAGTATTCTTCTAATACAGTGTGTATGGATGATCCTTTTCTAAATGAAAACCATTGAATATAGCGCATCCCTATAACGTTGTCCTTTGACAAGATCATTCATAGATTGTATTGATACAAAATCATCTGTTGATCAAAATCATCTGTTTGGCACTTAAACTTTCGGCTGGAACTTGTCACACCTTAATCCAGTCATGTGGTATAAACCACATACTGCTGATATTTCTGAGGCCTTTCAATTTGGCCGAAGTCTTGATCACATTCCATATAGATTTGCACAGATACCAGGAACTTGTTACTCACAGTTTGTAGATTAGTATTGGTAAAAAAGTAATAAGAACATCCAAACAGATATTTTTATTTTTTGTCCTGCAGCATATCACTAAAGCGACTAGATGATTTGTAGAAGCAGGAGGTTGCTGTACACTCGTAACTAAAACAATACCCAATTCTTGAGATGCTCTGGAGTCCTCTCTTTCAAGCCACATGTACATTGTAGAACTGTCGTTAGCAAGGTCGTCAATGGCGAATCGTACGTCCATACCTGTCGAAGGTAATAGACTGTACTACTTGTTAACATAGTGTAAGCAAGTTTTTTTCAAATCAAAAACATATCGCTTTAACTCTTGTAGGGTTCTCTTTTGCCAGTTGTTTATCATTACTTTTCGCTATCTTTCGCCGGCTTTCTCTATCTGTCGCAAAAATGATATTCCTTATTTATTTTAATTCTTTCTATCTCTTGCAAGTCTCTTTATCAGTACCTCCTTACCAGTACCATCTGCTGAAATCTACATGCATGAATCTACATTAATTCCTCATTTGGCATTTGATAATACATGACCGGAAAAGAGAAAGGTTACATTCAGAATCAGATTCTTTCGGGTACAAAATTAAGTAACCTTATGTATCATTACTTCTGCTTCCTCTTTCTTCACTATTTTCCTCTTGTCAAACTCATCACTAACTTCCATTGTAAATGATAAAAAATACCACTTTAAGTATTATAGCTAAAGACACGTCACGTAAAGTGTGAAGCTCCTTCGCGCTAAAGAGGTGCAACTGCACTTATATCCTTTGCCGCCAAATGCTCACGACGTTTGTTAAGTAGTTTCAGAAACACCATTAAAACGCAGCCCAAATCAATGAAATGATCTTGCATGCCTTCGCCTACAAACACTTCACGTCATGCTTCAAAGTGAGTGAGAACCTTATATTTCTCATTTTGTCACTTACACCCCTTTGGGTTCTAACCGCCTCATATATATATATATATATATATATATATATATATATATATATATATATATATATATATATATATATATATAGTAATATTCCAAACATCCCAGAACGTCCGCAGATTCGACTGTCGTAACGAGAGTCCGGAGCTTGCAACATGCGCAAGAGAGTAGTCAGTGAGAGAGCGCTCTATGAGATGCTGACCACAACGTTGTGACAGACTTTCAGAGGAAGGAGTGAGGGGAAAGTTTCCGACCCGACAGGGTCGTTCACGTCACGTTTCCCCTAACAAGAAAGTCGAGTGCATAAGCAGTTTGGAAAACGAAAAGGAACTCTCTTCTCTTGCGAAATGCCGACATGTGAGTTTGTTCTTCCCTTCCGAACTGCCGATGAGTTTCGTCTCGTGCAGAACGTTAATCTGGAGCAGCCATCTGGAAGTTTAAGTCCGTTAGAGTAACGACGCATGAAGAAACCGATAAGAGGTGTGTAATAGTTCTGATTGAATAGATGAACTAGAATAGGAAATTAAAACATTATTCAAGTGTTGTAAGTTACAGTTGTTTTAGAAAAGGGGTGGAAAAAGAAGTGATTTGCATTAAAGAGAAAGGATGCGGAGTAAACTGTAATTATTATGGCGGCCGCGAATCAACTGATTTAGCGCGGGGCGGGTCTGCAGACTATACAAAAACTGTGGGATTTAATTAACTGGAGCGCAAGAGAACTGTACGAGCAAGTCGATTGTCGGTAGACACGCACGTGTACCGCGCGATTGGAGGCGCTGCATTGGACTGCGTGGAGGCTGCCGTGCGCTGTTGGCTGCTGAGCCAAGGTCGACGCGGGGCGAGGGCGATGCCCTGGGGGAGGCCAAGGCTGCCCCAAGGGGCGCCACTCGTCCAAGGTAAATGGGACAGTGAAGCACACCGTGGGTCTGGAGGATGAAGACCGCGAACTGCCAGTGCTTAAAAGGAAGGAGTGAATTGTTTAAATCATTGAAAGTCACAGTGTAATTTGAAAGGGAAATCTTGTGAAGTTTGTGATCTCATTTAGCAAGGGAAATAGAAAAAACCTTTTAAAAATTGGAATTCTAATCAGCGTATATTACGACATTGGTTATGTAACATTTTTCTTAAATTTAGTAACTGTATGAGGATAATACTGACCCTTCTTGCTTGTCATTTGAAGTTGAATATAAATGCAAAATTCGTTTCAGGTACTAGCAAGTTGTAAACGTGCACGGTACGCAAGTAAATGAGAGGTTTTTATGTTTCAAGAGAAAAATCACTCTTAAAATAATTCTTAGTTGGAGTCGTCGGCTGACGTTGACTTATGTGAAATGCGTACTTCCTTAATTTGTATTGTTTATTTCGTAAATACACCAGCATCGTTTATTTGATTTGTGTGCTTTCTAGAATTATCCCTTTCTCACACCTTAAAGTCCACACGTCCCTCAGATAAAATCAAACTCCTCTTAGAGCAGGGCTGTCAAACGGATCATGTGCGTTCTCGGAACGCGATTGCGCGCTGCTAGGGCATGCAGTGCCCGCGGCCAAGGGAAATCCACACTCCGATTTCTCAGGGGATGCACAGAAGGTAGTCGTGGTGGGGACGCAAGTTTCAGTCCGAATGGGCTCTTGTATGGTGAAAATGTGCATCAACTTGTTATCTTCAAATGATTTTTTAAAACGTTTGTATTATTTTTTAATTTTTTAAGTTTTCATAAATGCAATTTTGTATTAGGTAAACGTGTTTTAAAATTACAGTATTTTAATATTACACAATGTATCCGAATTTAGATACTTATTACATATTTTTACTGTTTTCATTACATATTTATGTAGGTTTTTTGACGTTTCATTCTCATTTTTCTCGGTTATCATTAGTCTATAATTTTTAAGTGCTTTTCTTAGTGCATTTTTCACACGAAAGATATGCATATCACATTTTTTTAAATTTTTATTTTCCATAATAGTGTCAGTGCTTTTCTGAAATTATGATGTATAATATTTATCTTGATTTAGTATATATTTTGGTTTATATTTATTTTCTTTCAAATATGAATTTGTGTTATTTGTAATTAGAGTTAATATTTCTCATATATTGCATTCCCTAACACTAAGTAGAAACGTGCGTCAATGTTTCCTTGATGTAATGCTTGTATAACTGCAGTTTCTGTTTATATGTCAATTTCCTTTAAATGTTAATAAAAATTAATAAATATCTCTTTAGGATATACCAACTGGTGTGCTTGACCCAACTCGCTGCATTCGCACGAAGTTTTCGCGCCCCTGCTTCCCGCCTGTGACACTCCTGACTCCGGTTTCTGTTTTATGCAAAGTTGTTCATACAATCACTTGTGATGTTGACGTTTCTGTCCTGAAAATAGTACATTACATGACTTTATTATAATTAAAAATACATTACCATATAACATATGTATGGAACAAATCACCAATAAATGAATATTAAACACTTTTTATTGATAACTTCTGACTGAGTTGAAAAGTACACATCTGTAAGTGTACACTGTATTCGGACTATCTGACTCTTTCAACGTACGATGCGTCGCAACCCAGTACTATGACATTCTGATATCCTCGCATGGCTTTCAGCAATGCATATCTGGTCGAGGGGTTATAATTTTCAACGCGGGGTAGGGAGACGCGGTAATAGTCATGCCCGTGCCCCTGCCCACGCTCAGAGTCGGGAGAGAGGGGAGGGCCAACGCCTTGAGAGACAAGCGATGCCAAGGGTCGAATTCTACGCTAACAGAAGCCCCTCTCCTTCAATGTCCGGCTGCCACGACTAAATCGCGTGTCTAGGGATAGAAAATTTAAAACAAGCTTGCAGACGCATTCATTTCATTAGGAACATCTCGCGTCTCTCCGCCAATTGCATTAAATTAACAGGAATTCCGTTTTATAAAGATTTTCCCCTTGCAGGACACAAAAACAGTTTCTTTTTCGCGTTGCAGAGGGCCGAAGAAATATTCCAGTTAAAACAGGTTTCCGGCTTGTACAGGTTCCGGTTTATACAGATTTTACTGCAGTAGATAATTTGAATTTCCTATAGTTTTTAGCTTGTATTTAGATTATATTTTAGTTTATATTAGGCCTGGGTGCCAAACTCTGTCGAAGGCCTGTGAAATATCCAGGAAGGTGGCTATGTGTGTTGTTTGTTCTGGAAGGCAATGTGGATGTGTTCGGATATTCTAAGTAGCTGGTGTAATGTGGATAATTTATTGATGAAGCCAAATTGATGTTTCGGTATGGTCTGGGTTATGTTTAGATGGTTGTTAAATCTTTTTAGTACTATTTTTTCTTAAATTTTGAATAGAGATTGGAGAGAACTGATTGGCCTGTAGCTTTCGGTATTGTTATGGTTTTTATGAGGTTTGGGTACGGGGATGATGTCGGAATTTTTCCATATAATTGGATAGTATCCGGTTATCAAAACTGAATTGTAAATATTGTTAATGTAGTCTATTGTGGGGTTAGGCAAGTTTTTAATACAACATTACTAACTTTATGATGGCCTGAAGTTTTTTTTAAGAGGGAGATTTTTAATTAAGTTTTTGATTTCATTTGGGAACTGTATTTTATTCTATGTGGGATGTTATAATTGGGTGCTGATGCTGATCCTGTTATATCTATGTGATTGGAATGTGTGGGAGTACTGTTAGGGATGAAGGATTGCTCAAAGTGATCTGCCCAGACTTCTGCTTTCTCTGCTGGTGCATATTTTTTGTCTTTAGGTGTGTTTAGCGGTGGTATAGTTTTCTTTTTTAGAACATTTTTGGTGAATTGCCAAAGCGAACTGCTTCTTGTGCTCAGTGATTGAATTAGTTTATTATAAGTTGAGTGGTTAAAACCTATTATTGCTCTCTTGGTTATTGTAGTAAGTTCAATTCTTTTTTAACTTGAGTCGATTTTGTTGTATTCCATAGTCTTCTGGTTATATTTTTAATCTTAATTAGGTTTAGTTTGGTCTTGGGTAGTTTAGTGTTGGGTGTTTTGTGATATTGGAGGCTTATTGTCTTTCAGGGATTTGACTGTGTTGATAATTATGTTATTTAATTGTGTGATTGCTTGTTAGATTTCCAGTGGGGTATTTAACGTTTTAAATTGTGGAGTTTTATGGGGTGGGTGGGGTTATGAGAGGGGGGAAGTTACTGGGTTGAATTGATAACAGGAAAATGATCAGAATCCAATTCAAATATGGGAGAACTATAGAATTTGACTTGTGTATTGGTTATTACAATATCAAGAATATCCGAGAATTTGTTTTGGTCGTGGGGGTAGGGATTCAGGGGTAGGGATTTGATGTAGTTTTAAATCTGATATTATTTTAAACAATTGTAGCTCAGTGGTATAGAAAGTTCTACAGCCCCACTTAACGTTCTTGGAATTGAGATCTCCGACAAGTATAGTGAGAGTGTTTTGATGGAATAGTATTCCAAAATTGGTGTTATGAATTTTGATTTTGGTAGGTTTGTAAGCTGCTATGAGAGTTATTATTCTGTTGTTTAGAGGAAATTTGATGGCTGTTTCTTTCTATTCCAGGGGTTTGGGGTAAGTTAATTTGGTTATATGGTATAGATTTTTCGATTAGAATTAAAACACCGCCTCCATTTGAGTTTATTCTGTCTGATTTACGATTATTATATCCAGGAATTTGAATGTTTCATTTGGTTTTAAATGTGTTTCGGTAAAACATGCTAATTTAATCTATTTGACTTTTAGGAAGTACGATAACTCTGCTTTCTTATTGTTTATGCCGTTGGCATTTCAATTTAGTATTGCAACATCATCGAGCCCCGCGTTGGTGCCAAATTGCAACATCGTCTGGTGGTGGGTGGAAGAGAAGAGTGGGGGGAACTACTTTGTAAATAATTAGCCGTAATTGGGCAGTGAAACAAAATTATACATTTATTCCCGACCTACGGCCGGGGAAGTTACATGAAAAAAATCCCATGAGGTGGGATTACACCCTACCTATTGAGCTCAGTAAAAGAAAATTAGGAGAAAAGGTAGTTGATCCCACTTCTGTTACAGTCTTTAAAAAAATATGCCATAGCGCGGCACCGCTTAACTCTAACAAAAACAAACAAAAAAACAGAGAAATATAAAACACTTTAGAATTTCGGTGATATTTTCCGTCTCGTCTCAAGGCGGGGCCCCCCAAAGCGCGGGCGTGCGTTAAAAGTCTTATCTGTTGAATAGGCGTGGGCTGGGGTGTCCACGTTGCGGTCGATGGCCTTGGCGTCTTCAACGGGCGTTGTCCGGTGAGCTGCGATGTTGAAACGGGAGGGCGTACGCCTCCCCGCGGCCACTGCGTGCCCCGAGGTCGCGAATGTCTCCTTTCCGCTTCGCCACCAAGGCGCTGGACGAGTCCGGGTTCGTTTCTCACTACGGCTCGGACGCGCGATACGGGAGCATTTAATTGCTGGTGCGGACCGGAGGCTGGATCCCGGTATTCGCGGCTCGATCGCTCGCATTAGGCAACGAGTTTTCACTACTTCGAATACCCGAACCAACAAAAAAAAGAACTGGTCCACGGCTTCCACGACCAGTCATGAAGCGCCCCTCTCGTAACTCACTTCTAGGTGTTTCTTTCGCGGCCGATGCTCTCGTGTGTTCTCCCTCATGACTACTTCCCTAGTGTTTTCTTTTGTCTCAAGATTTTGGGAATCCGCCCCTCTCCGGATCTTCCCCCTCCTAAGTTCATCCTGGGCTCGCTGACCTACTTTGTGAAACCTGTCATTGGTCGGACCTTACTGCGTCGCAGAAATAATTTTGACGAATCGCGGTCCGCGGATTCGTGGAAAATTTTCTAAAGTATCTCTGTCTACCGAAACGCTATCTTTGTTTACCGAAACGCAGCTGCATTCCTCGGGGGGGGGCATCCCTTGTGAGCAATTATTGCATAGCAAAGGGTTCGAACTTTCTTGAATTAGCGCGACAGGCGTGGAAGCGAGGAGCGCTTCCAGGGATCGGCGAGGGCGGGTCACAAAAGGTGCACTCAGTGAAGTGGGTCCGTCAAATGGCCTTTGACGACAAGTGGTCATAAATCCTCTCCCGGCCGGCGGGGTCGGAGGGATGTGACTCTGACAGCAAAGAACAACGGGCGGGGTGGGGCGCGGGTAAGCGCACGTGCGCATGCCTGAGAGTACGAAAAAGAAGATTTTGTTGTAAATTTCGTAAGGCACCGCTATATGCCGCCACAGTATATTTAGTTTGTTATGGTGATGTAGAGCCATGATTGTTATTAAAGTAAGATGACAATGACGTAAGTATATTGCTGATGATTGCTGGGATGATTGAGTTGATTATGTATACGATATGAGTTGTGATGGAATTTATTGGGGTGTGTATGAATGAATTATTATTATTGTTATTATTATTATTATTATTGTTGTTGTTGCTGGCGTTTATGTTGTTTGGTGCTTGTTGGTTATGTTGATAAAGTGGATTAGTATTAGAGGCTGTTGTTGGAGCGAGAGTAACGTTAGGGATGCTGATTGTGGGTGGGAGGTTTGGGGAAATTGTGAGGAAGTAAGCGAAATGAGGTGTTGTTTTTGGGTCTGTTTCTTGGGTTGATTGGCTGTGAATTTTTAGATGGGGTTGCTACATGAACACTTGGAGAAGCCCTTTTTACTGAGCGTAGGTCTTCACTACGAGTTCCTTTTTAAGGGTGGGGTTCATTTAGCTTTTTGTAGAACGGGCAATCGTCAGAACGAACGTCTGCACGATGTGGCCCATTGCAGTTCTTATAAAAAGGGTGAGCATTTTATTTGGACAATTTACCGAATAGTGGTTTTGTGAGCAGTAAATACAGACTAATGTATGATTACAGTTATTGCGAGTATGACCAAAGTCTAAACAACTTATTCATTGTACTGAACCTTTGATTCTGCGTCTTTTTTCAGCTTTCACTTTTAAGTCGCAAATTTCCGTTATTTATAAGACAATGTCTATGCTCTGCTGGCCGTTAAACTCGGCAGCTACCCCAGGATAGGAATGTTATCTTTGTGCAGCCTGGTAACACTGATTAGCGAAGGGTACATTTCTTTAACGTCCTCGGAGATTTCCTGTAGTGATTATGATTGATGAACATTTTTAAATACTGTGTAGAATTTTTTATTAGAGGGGTCTTTATCAGTGGCGTAGCGTCAGGGGACGCTGAGATGCAGAGAATCCCCGTATATAAGAACCTTAAATACTGTATTGATAATCTTACAAGTGGTCTGTTAAGCGAAACACGTTTTGTATTAATTTTAAATTGATTTCCTATGATTGAATTCGGCGGGCTGTAGAAGCTGTCCTGTGATTGCTTGGAAGCTAAAATGCTTCTAGCGTCTGCCGCGAGATTGCGACGAGCAATGACGCATGCGCAAATGGCGAGGTTCCCCTCTTCACCCCTGGCTCAGAGAAACCCGACTGCTTTACGCTAGCATCTACTGCGGAAGGAAGCTCGTTTGTGCACGAGAGCGCAGCACACTTCAGACGGTCAGTAAATTCTCTCACCCCGGGAGCCCCCGCTTGGTCATGGATACAAACTGTAGAAATAGTGCCTGTCTAATATTTCTTAATTAATATCCAAGAAAATGTATTATCTCTTAAATAGATTACATATTATTTAAGTCTGAAATATATAAATTAACAAATTATATCCATAACTAATTGCTATTCGCGTATAAGAATTAAACCTGAGCTATTGTATAATTTACTTTCGAGACATCGGAAACCCCGACTGCTGTGAGAATTTTGTGGGAAGCGCCTACACCGTCGTAAGCAATCGAGATCGTGGAAGTAGTTCCAGTGTATCTGCCTTGTGTTGCGTTCGCCTATTAGATGAAGTAGTTGATAGTGACATTTTGTGTGACATTGTTGAGCATCCCCAAACGTGCGAGTCACGCTACGCCACTGGCGTGAAAACGTCTTTTAGTATTTAACAGATATTTGTTTTTCTGTCAGGTACTGTTTTCAACATTAGCTTTATTCTTGTATTTATTATATTCGAGGTGAATTGATTAGAAATATTGTTTTTGATTTCTCTATTAAACTCTGATAAGTTTGTTATGTTATTCTAATTGATGGAATCTTGATATTTTCGTCTTGGATTGAAGTGATGTTTATAAAATTAAACCTGGGATCAGGGTCTTCTAGCTTTTCTAAGGGAGCATATCTGTAACTAACTGGCATTGCATAAACACTGTTGGCACTGTTGACTGGTTTTTAGAGGGATGTTCATTTTCATCAGAGTCATTGAATGATCTCTTTCCGCTATTTGCTCCACTGTCTGCGGTTTTTTTGTTTTCATTCACTGTATTTGCTACACATTGGGCTGCATCGCTGGCAGTTTGTTGAGGACTGGCCTTAGTAGCGCCGCTAGTCATTAGTTCCTGAATTTCTGGAATTGCAGTTTCGTGTACTCCCTCGTGCGGCGGATGTTGGTTGATATTAACATACTGAAGAATAATGTTGCCTTGTTGAGCAGCACCGATTTGATGTTCATCATGCGAATGCGGTGTCCATGGCGCCGTCTGCGTTATACAGAGTGGCCATGGCCCCGGCTACGCTTTGCCTTAGGCCAGGGCAGCTGGGTGTTGATTCACTTGCAATGGTTAATGTGTTTAGTGTTGCGATTAGTAGCACTAATAATTGCCCCTCCAGATACTAGAAGCACGTTATACATTTTGCACTTCGGTTAACATAAACAAGCCTTAACGGCAGACTGCACTGTTCGGAACAGAGCTGAGCGCGATGTGAACTCCGCGACGGCTCGAAGCGAACTGTGGAAGTGGGGTGATCGAAGTGCGTGGAGTCTGCTGGTGGGGCGTCACTCCCGCGGGGCCCCGGCGCGGCGGGCGTCCCCGATGGGCGCGCGTCTCCTGCGCCCGCGCACCCTCGCCCAGGCGCGGGCGGTGGGGCGCGTCGGGGATGCGATTTGGGCCTTCCTCCGACCCAAGTGCGCTGCTCCGCGGCGGGATCCGCCAATGGCCTCGCCTCTTCTCACTCGCAAACGTTATTTCCTCTGACTCCACTTTCCTCATTAGTCAAATGGTATCTGATCCAGGAAAAAAATTCCGGACGTTTTTTTCTCAAATGTTTTTGAGGGTGCTGAATTCCAAATTTATGTTTGCCACCTCAATAAAAGTCGGCTTCCCAGAGAAAATTGCAAAAAACACTAACAATTTCGAACTTTTCTGGTTTTTCACTTATATCTTCATAACTAAGCGTTCTATCGAAACAATTGTTATTTAAAATATTAAACTAGATTAAATATGCTTTTTGTAGGAAATTTTAACTTTAAATTTGTGAAAAACAGTTTAGGTGCTAGAGCGCGCTGAAAAATGGTTACTTTTTGGACCTCTGGCCAAAGAAGGAGAATAGCTCTCTCTCCAGCCATCCTACCTCGCTGCGGCACTTTTGTTTCACTTTGTCATGCTTGAAAAATGCTTATGTGAATAAATCATTGGCATTTTAAAATGATTAACACTCCGATATTCACGGAATCAATAGGGTCGTGTTTGCTCGCTTGGAGTATCTGTAAATCCAAGCTTTAGGTAACCAAAATAAGAGGGACATACGAAAATTATCACGACAGTACGTTCTGTACAAAACAATATATTCATAAAACATTTGCACAATATGTTTTGTCAATATGTGCCAAATTATGAGTAAAAGTAAAAGTACCCCTCGTGAAGAAATTTGGGTCTTAAACAACAATATTAAACCAGATAATTTTATAGCCTACTCTTTGAAGTACATCAACTCACAAGTACAATAGTGATTACAAATTGCTGGAAATGTGCATATTAACGGTGTGAACGATCTTTCAAAAAAATACATTTGTGTAATCACATTCGTAAAAAAATTACATTTGTGTAATTTTTGAAAAAACCGAAAAAATACCTCAAATTAAACTTGACGTAATATTAGAGAGTGCAAATAGCACTATCGGTTCGAAAAGTTTGGATCAAAAATTGGATCCATTTATGAGAAAATGGCCTTTGAGCATTTCGGAAAATGCGGAATTCTGAGCTACTTTCCACAGAAAACGGTTGAGTTTTCGACAAACTTTCCTTGACAACAATTAAAGCATATGTAATCATCAATACAATAATGTGACAAAATAATGATACATTAGTGTAATTTTTAAAAAAAGTTTGTCACCTCATAGGGTACTATCCTTAACAAAATCTAAATCCTAACCAAAAAAACTTGGAGCCGTTTTTGAGAAAATCTCGTTTTTGTATTATTTTTAACTTTCACATATTGCACGCAATATTGCACGAAAACCACTAAATTTTTTAAAAAAAATGTGCATGACCTTTGAACTCACTATGAAGAAGAAATTTTATTTGAAGAAAAAATATCTATCTATAATTTTGTAGTTGTTGGAAGAAACAGAAAAAAATTCAAACTCTTGTAATTTTCCGTGAAGTTAATCGTGAATGCAGGACCTATGCCACCTTTATAATTGTATTTTATTCTATTCTCACAAGTAATTAAAGAAAAAATTGGAACCGTTTTGAGAAAATTTTGAAAATGTCCAGGGGGCTTCATGTAAAGTACCCTCAAATTTTGAACAATATTTTTCAAAACTGCGGTGCCGTGAGTGGAACCACATCGGCTGCGGAATATTCGTTTTGAAAGAAATCGTACATATGGTTTAGGTGTTAGTGTTGTTGACAGACGGACAGACGGACAGACGGACAGACGGACAGACGGACAGACGGACAGACGGACAGACGGACAGACGGACGTTTTCCTTTCAATTGTTTTGTCGGTATCAAGGAGCCACAAAACGAGGATTGTGGCTACATCACGAGTTAGGTGATTTTTTTCTTAATGTAGCAACTTATTTTATCCACTTTTGCGTCATCAGAGCACGGCAATGAATTTTTTTCTGCCGAAAATTCGCCGTTTTTTCGCGCAGCATTACATAAACTTTCCCTATATTACGCGTATTACTCCGTATGTATGTGTACGATAAAATAAAATCTGAAAAACAATTTTTGTTTTGTTCCTTTCACACTTTGTTAATTTGACCAGGGCAATATTTTTATTTTCTTGTACCAGGTGAATAGATCCTATTACATAAATGGGTGGAATTTTAATCTTTTCTTTCCCTTATACGTACGTATATACGGAGTAATAAACATGTATAAGGAAAGTTATTTAATGCTGCAGAAAATTGATTCCGAGATGTTAATGGAAATACACTTTTGGGGTCCCCTGATACCGAAAAAGTGTTTTTTTAAAACGTCTGTCCGTCCATCCTTCCGTCCTTCAGTCTGTGAACAACAGTAGCGCTTAAACCATACGTCCGATTTCTTCCAAAAGGGATATTCCCCGGTCGATTTGCATCCACACGAGACGCCGCGATTTTGAAAAATTTTCTTCAAAATTTGGGGGCACTTCAGGTCGAAATCTGATCTGATTTTTTTCTTTTAAAAGATATTTTCTGTTTACAACAGCTGTAAAAAATTAGCTGTCTTTGGGGACTGGAAGCTACTAAAAAAAATAAGAATTTGGTCGGTTTTGGCCGCACTGTTTTTGCTGAAAGCGTGGATAACCCTTACTGCAGAGAGCTGTGTGACCGCGAACGACTGAAGTAGTGCTATTATTGCTCGCAAGGATCCAACTGGATGATTGTGCCTGGCAGTTTGCGAGATGGAAAACATTTCAGTTCGGGAAACACTGTGCCCCGAAATACTCAAGCTGTTAATTTATTACCAGTATTCTCAGTTAGTTACCTGTTGTAAAATATGTGAATTGAACAGTTTGTAAACAGTTTTGCAGTAAATTATTTAATTTTTCAATATTCTTGTTCTGAAGCCTACTTTAAGACATAGATGCATTTAAAAGTGATTATTTTCGATCTACCCTTGTACTCGTTACCTCGTCACTGTGCGTACGATAGAAATAGCAATACTTAACTTGATTTAACACGTGTTACAATAGTTTAGTACAATATTTTCATAGATGTGGAATTTTGTAAATGTTTTAAACCTTGTTATCAAGCCATATGAAGATAGAAAGGAGGCTAGTGATTATCAGCCAAGTCCTAAAAAGAAATCTCAATGTCATTGAACGTTGGAAGACAAGGAAAATGCTATACGGTTTTAACTCAATGATGGTGGCAAGAAATGTTTATGTTTGAATTCTGTCAACAAGAAGTTTACATTCGTGAAGTCAGAGCGGGACATCTACAGGTGGAAAAAATTAATAGAAATTAACAAAGGTAAACATCCTCAAAATATTAATGCTAGTGCAGAACGGTGTGGCGGTATTCTGTGCAACTGGGCACTGTTGTTAGCAAAATATCTTAATATTGTTGATTTGGATTGGAATCTCAACAACAGAAGAATGTAGAAGTTTTAAGAATTCCTTTCGGTACAAGTCAAATTCAATCCCTGGACAGAGAATTTTTTCGGAATGGAAGTTTTTGTATAGGAAAATTGCCGATACAATAATAGCTTATCAGTTCGTCGATGTCGATGTCGTTCGTCGTGTACCAGCGTAAGAGCATTTTAAATTGAATTCATTTATTCATTTTCAGTTTTTTCTCCAATTTTCAAAAGTATGATTAAATGCGCTTGGTGTGCTGCGTCATTTACTGATGAACGTCCAGACCGTTCTTAACTCCAGGAAATATTGTTTAAAAATTACAGGCGTCATCTATGAGTAGAAGGAATGTGATTCATTTCCCCTGATTAGATGTGGATGGTGTAAGACACTTGTATTTCATGCATTCAATTGACACTGGTCATCTTTCTGATAACTACACTGAATAAATTTTTAATTTATTATAGTAGCTTCTGTTCTTTATTTTTTAAGCATCGGGTCTAATGATGCTTAAGGGGTACGTTTACAGAATTTGCCCTCTTTCTACGACCAAATTTCATTAACAGATTAACGAAAAGGGGAAAGAATCACCTTCTACTGAACCATGATACATTGATGTATGTCAAAAGTAATCGAAGATTGGTAACAAATGTCAACTAAACTTGCATGCCGGGGCACACGTTGGCATTGCAACAGTTTCAGTTTCTCAGGTTGGAAGAACTGGGTGCCCGGAAGAGCCGACGCCTTGCCGCGCGTATTGCGCGCTTGCCAGGGCGCGAGCGATGTGTTTCGCGACCTGAATAGGGGCTCGTTCCCGTAGGAGCGCTTGTTCGATCGGCGAACTTTCTCACACAGAAGGCAGGGCTGCACAATCCTCACGCGAACGACCATTTGCGTCGCGAAAAGTGTGGAAATTTCGTATTTTTTTCAGTGACTTCCAGTGCGGCAGTTTTTTCACAGCTCGTTTATCTTTCAGAAGAAAAAAAACAAACTCAGGGCCAGATTTCGACCTGAACCTGTTGAAAGGTCCCTTGTAAGGAAAGCATCACGTGACTTACACTAGAATACGTTAATAGCATAAAATGTTTGTAGGTCCTGTACAATAAATATTTTAATGTACTTATTGAAAATCCAGTTTTGTTAAAAATGATATCCACGGTACACGGCGGCCGTAAACGTAAATGATGAACACATCCAACATTTATGAAAAATATTGAATCTCCTGGAATGATCGAATTGTTATTTTTAGCACATGAATAAGAACTAGTGCCTTGGGCCACATACGTGAAAATTATTCTAAATGCCTTAATAAACGAAAATGCATTTCGGAAATTAAATATTTGTTCATGAAAATACTAAGTTTATTGGCTATCTGGAATTTGAATTGATTCTCCCGGCTGTCATTTTCTGATTTCTGAGACTAATAGTAGCCAGATTTTGACTTCTCGATATATGACTGCACGATTTATCTCTTAAAAAAATTAAAAAATGAAAAAAATTATTTATCTCAAATGAAACTGATAGATATCAATATTTTCCCCCCCTCAAAAAGATTGTATCTTCCTAAAGAAAAACTATCTGTCCGTACAGTAAAAGATCCATGAACTTCCTTAATACTACAAATCAAATGATTCTCTCTTAAGCAATATGTAGTACAGAAAGATTCACTTTCTGCTACCGCAAGGAAAGCATTCCGAAATAATAAATATTGCAAAATATGTTACACGGTTCTATGTGGAACATCGAGGTTGCGACAAACGGCCTCGATTACCCATATCTCCAAGTTGAATGAACATTCTACCCGTCTTCTTTTTCTACATGAAAGATGAGAGCATGTCTCCGTCCCAAAATTTGGTGTTTCTTCGTGATATCACTTCATGAAGCAGTTGATGGCTGCACGGGAAGGTTTTATTTCTTTGTGCGTTTCGCTTGCAATGTAGTTAGTAAATACGTACATAAATAAGCGACAGCCATTTCTTCCATTAATAGTGTATCGATGCCTACACCGAATTTCCTCAAATACCTGTTCTGTAGAATGATTGAATTCAGTGGCGGCTCTACCATAAGGTCACATGGTCACGTGCCCTCCCACTTGTAAAGGAAAATATTAATAATGGACTGAAATGCGTGTCATATTATCGAGTAATAATTCTAGAGAATTTACGTTAAGGTTTTTCACGGGCGATATCGGTACTATTGCACAGCGCTGATAACGAGGTAGCTGTGGCAACAGGGCGAAGTCCGCAAGCTTCGTGTGACCAGCTCCCTCCCGTTCAGCAAAGCGTTTCCCCATAGTGCGAGGAAAAAAGGGGGGGGGTAATGCTTCCTTAAGGTCCTTCACGGTCACAAGTTTTTTGTGACTGCCACTGCAAGCGCCACTTTACAGATGTACAAACAACGCTCGTAGTGTCTGAGAAATGAAATGCTAATTAGCTCAGGGCCGGCGTAATCTTGATAATATCAGCAGCTGTGAATTCTGTGCGAGTTATTTTTTCTTGAGCGTGTACGTTTGTTGTTTCAATTGAATTGTTTTTCTCTTCTCATTCAGTCGAGTTAATACGTGAGAAACCAGTGAAGAATTTCAAGTGTTTTTCAGTTTACAGCCCTTAAACTTCAAAATAAAATTTTATTAGTTATTTTCTAGCTTGTTTTTGTGCCCTACCTGGCCTGACGTTTAGGAGCCGCCACTGATTGAATTCATTTCTCTTTGCAAGCAAATGGTTGACTGCAGTACTGAATTATTTATTTTCTTAGCGTTTTCTAATTTAAAGGAAGAACGAGTTCTCAAGATTACTACATTGTACAGAATGTAAGGGAGTAGAAACAGTTTACTTCAGGGACATTGTAGTAACTTTCAATATTTTTCTTTGATATTTTCATAATGTACAACAACGAAAATAGGCACACAGGGAAAAATTTTTTTTTATGCTAGAGAATCACTTTTTTACCCCAAAGATGACTCCGTGCAGGTGCTTATTCAGTCATGACCACTCTGCGAGCAAGGCCTTGAACTTCGCAATCTTCTGATTTGAGGCAAAACTAACACGCGGCTAATAGGCGAATCACTTGGCGGCGGTGGCAGTTTTACGTGCCTGTTTGACATACGCTATAAACCATTCAAACTAATTATCTTCAATACTCACAATTATCTTCAATTCTATAATGTTGTAACCATCTGATCATAGATGACTACTACAGTTCGCATCATTTCACCACACAGGTTTCTTAAAAACACCCAAATTAGAAGTGTCCTCATTTCATTTTGCTAACAAGCCTCGATTCTTACGAAATCTTTTTCATTATAACATTTGTACAATTACTATAAAATAACGAATATTAATTTAAAAACTTTACACAACTGTTCGTTGCGTAATATGGATGAAATGTATTTAATTTCTTGCTATTTCGTCATTCTTGAAGAAAAAGTGTACCTGATTTACGGTGATGACTAACTCTACGGAACAGGTAAGTGATTTTTTATGGCCAAGGTTTGGGCGAAAAAATACTGTCTCTGAGACACCAGCTCATATAGAATCTATGCATTTCTTTTTCATTGTGATGCATCTAAAGAGACTAACCGAAATAGAATGGAAACTAAACATAGGCACGCTACGAGCATGTACACTCGTGTTTATGAAAATTGCAACACAAGAAGGAGACTTACTTTTACAGTGAAATTTATTGCACAGGTTAGAAATATCACAATACACAAATGATTAATTACAGATCTGTACTTGTATTTTGATCTTGTATATTAAGTACGGTGTGAAGCCGCCACGCGCTACCATTACAGCCTCTAGATGTCGTGGCATGAATTCAAAGAATGCCTGGATATGTTGGTGAAGAACACACTCCCACGCGATTTCTATTCGTGACCACAAAGTATTTACAATGGCTGCAGGAGGACCAGAACGAACAAGGTCCCGACCGATCATCTCCCAGATTTGTTCGATGAGCGCCATGTCAGGCAAACGGGTAGCAATGGTGCCCGTCGTTCTTCGCAGAAAGCTTGCACATTCCTCGCTAAATGCGGTCGGGCATTGTCCTGCTGAAATATGGGACGTGGAGCTGCTTGCAGGAGGGACAATTTCGTCTCTAAAACCTCCCTGATGTAGCATTTGATGTTCAGATTGCTCTCAATACGTATGAGGCGAGATCGCACATTGTAGTTAATGGCGTCCCAAACCGTCACATTTAGCGTTTGTCCGCTATGGCGCAGAACAATGCAGGCAGGCAGATTGCTATCATCACGGTAGCGTCGAACACGTACGCGACCATTGCTGTACCACAAATTGAAGCGGGACTCGTCCGAAAACACTATATTTTGCCACTCAGCACGCCTGTGAACACGTTCACGTACCCATTGCTGTCTGAGGCTTGGTTTCTCGCCAGCGGAATCCGAAGCAGTGGCATGTCTGTCACCAATCCAGCCTTTAGCAGGCGGCATCGAACCGTCGACGAAGTTCTGTCGTTCTATAAACGATGCAGCAGAATATACTTTCCCAGTTACGATTGCATAATGATATAATATTACGAGTTGTATGCTACCACTTATAAAGTTAACTGGTAAAAAAGTCTCCCCAGCAAAAGATGAGCGGGGATATTCGAATTTTCAATACGTAGTGAGCCTCAATTTTCAAAACGTTTAGAGGATTTAATGAAAATCGTATCTATATCATATTTATAAACGCACTTTTCTCTATTATACCAACAACTTAAGGAAATAAAATTAAAGCCGTTATGAGAATTGCGTAGATATTTTTGAAAACTGCTTATTCATTGGAAGTCATTTGAAGAGCTATTACGCACAAGTGCAATAATGTATATAAATAACTGGAAATATCCACATTAGAACGTGTGAGATATTTAAAAAAAATACATTTGTGTAATTTTTGAAGAAAAGAATCAAAAGAATACAGCAAAATTAATTCTACGTCATCATAAACAGTGCAATAAGCACCAAAACGAAACCCAAACGAAAAAATTTGAAGAAAAAATTCAGAGCCGTTTTTGAGAAAATCGCGTTTGAGCGTTGCTGAAAATGCGACATTTTGAGCTTGTTTTTTGACAGAAAACTATTGAGTTTTCAAGAACTCTTATTAGACACCACTTAAAGCACATGTATTCGTAAAACCAATCATGTGAACAAATGACCGCCAAAGTAAATACTAAAGACGTGAGAGGCTGGTAAATACATTTTTGTAATTTTTGAAAAATCAAAACAATAGAGCAATACGGCTGTATGTTAAGTTAAGTTAAGTTAATGCCTTATTTTACGTGGCGAGACTCGGGCCATCAGGCCCGCTCTTCCGTCTGACCACGCAAATTTCGCTACGCTCCTTTCACCTAGCGGAGAAAGAAGGTATTATCTCGGGCGACGAAACAGGCGATTTGAATTTAGCTCAGAGGCGTCATTTAGGCTTGAGGATCTTTTACATGCAAGTAAATCTACTAACATGGGCCAGCCGGCTTTACGTCATCTCATAGTGTACATTTCGCACTATCCATCCAAAAGTTGAAAGAAAAAATTTAGACCATTTTCGAGAAAATCTTATTTTTGTTATTTTTTTAATATTGCACACGATATTGCACGCGATATTGCGCGAAAACTACCAAAAGTTTCCAAAAATGTACATGACGTTAATAATAGGGCGAACTAGGGGGAAAAATTTGATTTGAAGGGAAAATCTCTGTCTTCAATTTGTAGTTGCAAGTAAGTCGCCGGAAAAATCCAAACTTTTGCAATTTTCGAAAATTTAGAGTTGACCGTGAAAATAGGACCTATGCTATTTTTAGAAGCGTATTTTCCTCTATTCTCACACCGAATGTAAAGAAAAAAATGGGAGCATTTTTGAGAAAATTTAGTAAATGTCCGGGAGCTCCATATAAATTATCCCAAAATTTTGAAGAAAGCTTTTGAAAATCGCAGCGCCTCGAGTGGAGTCTGATCGACTGGGGAATATCCATTTTGGACGAAATCATAAGTATGGTGTTAGGCGCTAGTGGTGTTAACAGATTTGACGGACGGACTTTTAAAAAACAACACTTTTTCGGTAACAGGGGACCCCAAAACGTGTATTTCTGTTGAAATCTCGATATCGATTTTCCATAGCATTACATAACTTTCTTTATACTCCGTATATACATACGTATACGAGAAAGTAAAATCGACAATAAAAATATATGAAAATAGGAATGGGTTTTGTACCTCAACATTATAAAAATGCACGGTGTAAAGATTATCTTGCATAAAAAAAGAAATGTTTGATAATTTATGAAGTGTATACTTAAGAAAACAAAATAGGGGACGTATTTGTCTCCTGATTTTCAAAGAATTAAAATATGATTGTTATGATAAAATACATGATAATGTTTTAAATCATTTGCAGCAAAGATTGAATCAGTACACAATAAATTGCATGGTGTAACTTTATAAAATGAAGTCTTCATTTTAAAAACGTTACAGCTTTACATATATGACAAACATTTTCATAATATCATCTATTGTTTTCTGAAGGGAACTCTTGTCCACAGTCTGGGAGCGTGTCGGCGGGAGTCGTGAGGCGAGACGGTTGCCAGCCCTCGCCGGGGAGCGGCAGGGGGGCGGGGAGGGGCAGAGAGAGGTCGCTGTGTGAGGACGAATGTGCCGGTGGAGGGCAGCTGGGATCGCTGGAGGCGGTGGGGTGGGGACTCGGGGGCGATGGAGCGGACGCCGCGTGAGTGCTCCAGCAGTCGGGCGCATTCGTCTCTCGGGGAAGTTGCGTTGGGCACTCGGACGAAACGGGGGGAGAGAACACTGCTGGCGGAACGGGGCTGCGGAGGGTGGTGGTGGATGGGCGAGTGATATTTCTGGACGGGTTGACTGCTTTTATTGGACTCGTCGTATAGCGCTTGTTCCAGCTGGAAGACGGTAGTGATCCTCCCTCGCTATCCAGTCGATCTCCAAATTTCTTACGGGGTTTTCTCTTCCGGAAATGTGCAAAAGTTGGGCACCGCCTCAGCCGTTATAACTTATGAGCTTCGTAATGATCTCCTAAATAGTTGTGCAAGGGTAGTGCTTGAAAGTTGAAGTAGGGTTAGGATAGAGGAGGGATACCAATATGAGAAAGATATGATTGCACGCGGACAATGCCTCGTTTTTTAGAGATCCCCTTAGTCATTCGTCTGATGATGATAAAAAAACAAACAGAAAACTACCGATTAGAACAGTGGTTGCCAATTCAATGCTCTATGACGTCACAGAAATCTGCTCTCTTGCTCCGAAACGACCAACCGAGCGAAGGTGGAGGCCGTCGCGACGGCAAGCTCACAGTGTTCCAATGATGATTCGGAAGTGGGGAAAAGGTTAGCTTGGAAAATCATAATTACGATTTTTAACTGATAATTATTATTTAGAATGTTTATTATTTAATAACAATATTAAGGATTATATAATAGAAAATGCATTATTACATAAGTAGGAGTAGTATGAGGATACTGATACGTTTTCAAGGCCACCCCGACACGTAACCATAACTGTATCGCAGGATGACGTCATCAGAACAGCTGTCTTCCGCACAACCCGTTAGGGGCATTCCCCTTAGCCCACCACCCCCTCACCCCACCCAACCACCCCTCAGCCCCCACCCAACCACCACCCACGCCCCGTCTGTCCACCACCCCCACCACCCAGCCGCCCCCCCACCCCTCACCCAACCCCTGGCCCTCCTCACCTCACCCCACCACCCAACCCCCCCTCACCCCGCCCCACTCAAAACAATATCCTTTATCACAACCAGTATTGTAATTCCACTTCCATTCTGCTATTAAATAACATTTTTGGAAAAGACAGTGTTCACATTTTAGGACAATAATATTTTATACAATAGTACATAATATAAAGAATTAGTTCGTTCTTAAGCAATAATTAATGTTAACAAATATGTACCCGGTAGGGGTCGTGTAAGAGAATTTTGACCCCAGGCTCGATTATTATTGATGCACAGTTTTGTTTAAGAATGTCCGTAAATACTTGTGCTTTTCAGTATCATTTCCATAAACTTCAATCTGCAAATACAATCTGCAATCCATAATCTGCAAATTCCTTTACTTATTCCGTGATTGCGAGTTATGTCAACTCTCAGAACGTATTTTAATCTCGCAGATTTATCTGGATCACAAAGCTACGTAATGCGTCTGTAGGTTGGGCTTTATAACATACTGCAGTTCTTTCGAACACTCTAAACACTTCGCCCTTGTTCCAGGATCTACAAAAGGATACCTTTCTTCTCTAGCAGAAAGAAAATTAACAGGTGTAAATGGTTTCCCTCTTATGTTGCCTGAAACACCGGCAAAGGCCCACTGCTAAGTTTTCGGTACCGTCTGCCCCTCTGTCCCTCCCCCATTCGCTCGCACCGCTTCTCAGAGTGCCTTATCTCGGAGGGTAAACAGTGCTCCGACGTCATTTCTTGTCGAGTTGGCAATCACTGGATTAGAACAACAGACCGCTAAAATTCTCCTCCCGTCGGCGACGGTATTCGACCTATGTGGCCACAGAGCTAGAAAATCCTCCAGTGCCCATCCATCAGAAGGTTCTTCCGCTTAGGGGCGCTGCAGCGCCGACCGTTGTTGCCACTGAGCAATTTCAGACGATCCAAGGCCAGGGAGGTCGGCTTGGGGCGGCTGGATGGGAGGAGCGAAGGCGGGCGGGAGGGCGGGGAGGTGCTTCTTGTAACGGGGTGGGCGCGGATATTTTTTTGACAAACAGCTAAAGAAATTTGTAACTGCTACGCGGGAGGAATGCGCTGTATAGTAAATGCTGATTCAGAAAGTTGTGTATATTAAGTTAGTCGGGCCAAGTTCGCTGGCAAAACAATCGACAATATGATACGGCAAATTTCACTCGCTTAGCTCGTGCAATTCCAAGACAACGGCGACACTTCGACCATCGCAACCTTGCGACCATTACGACCTCTGCGATTGACATAAAGCATCCTTAAAGCCAGGCAGGCGTGCGGGCGACGTGCAACGGAGCGGGTGCAGGGCGAAGGCGCGCCGCTGGAGAAGCGGAACGCTAACTGGTTGAGGCGTCGAGACCCCGTCCCGCCCCGCCCCGCCCCACCCCTGGCCCGTCCCGCCCTGCCCCTCCCCGCCTTGTCCCGTCTGCTTCGCCTCGCAAGCATCGTCTCCAGCGGGAGCCGTCGACTTAAACGATGGCTCCTCTAGTCCCTCTGTGATGGGCGGAAGCGTAATTGCACGGAATACAACAAGTTCCTTACGTTCATTCAGTGAATTCTGGAGGGGACGCATAGGAAATTCACTTGCTGTACATTTGCACTAATTGCAATTTCGTGTACACAATTTCAGGCGTTTTAAACATTAGAAAACAATTACGGTTTTATAACAAAAGTTAAAAGGCACTCTGTATTTTGAGAGGCATTGAAATTTATGGTGGTAAGACAAATGTCGTTAAAGCGACAAATGTCCTGGCTTTGCTAGAAGTACCTGTTCATGTAACAAATTCTACAGGTTCAATACAATTTAATTTTGAATCCAAACTCTTATCTTCTCGTCGTCGACAAAGGCGACATTCACTGGGAAGATCTTTAGTAGTGCTACAAGTTTCATAAAAGTTACACTTATCTTTTTAACGTACAATTTGGCATTTATTGGCTTAGTTGTTAACCATAATGATTCTTGCCTTTCTTTTTTGTAAAGTTTATTTTGTTGAAAGCTGATTTGAAATTACACTGGTGTTTGTAAAAATTGCAACACCAAGAAGGAATGGTTGGAATCACTTAAAAATCGGCAGATGTGTCCATAAAAAGTTATTATATTTGCGTGGAGATGGCGTGCACGTTGGTTTAGCAGCATCCTCCTTTGTGTGACAGGTCAGGTCAGTATAAAACCACACTGAGTCGGTGTAAAGCCGTCAAACGTCGTGAAAACGAGCAAGCAAGGGCCGGTATGCCTCGTCGACGCCAAGAGGGCACAAAATCAGCAACGGGGCAGAATGATCAGTCTCCGGCAAGCAGGTTTGACGTACTTTGGGGCTCGAACGGGGCGCGCTGCTACGACAGCGTTCGCGGGACCATTGGATAAAGGCTTGTCGTACACAGCGACGTGCGGGTACTGGACCACACAATGTGACCACGTCGTGAGATGACTGTCATTTTGTCCGCATTGTCGAAACCGACAGAACGGCGTTTTACGACAGAACTTCGTCGACGGTTCTTTCTATTTTTTTTTTTCAAAAAATTGAAATTTTGAAAATTGAATATTTTTGTAAACCTGAGGAGCTGAAATTTAAAAAAAATATTATAAATGCACTAGAGTATTGTGGACAAATCCAGAAACAATCAAAGTTGTATCTCAGTAACTTTAAAAAGTATTAATTTTTTACGAACCAGTGTGTAGTAGATAGCTGCAATAAACGCATTTCTTGCGTTACTGGCCGGCGGTTTCTTTGGATGAAGCAGTAATTTAAGTACTTCTTGAGGGGTGCAACTTCACGTTTGTATTTGGTTATTAAATGACGGAATTGTGACTCATGTTTCGACTGACATTTTGAAATGTTCTGGTCCCTCACAACTCACTTCAAATACAAGTACTCACTTACCTTTGAATTCTGAACTTTCCTCACAATGCACAGTTCTATTGCCTTACCGAATTGACTATCTGGTCTGGACAAAATTCTATTTTATTCAGCCAACTTTTCAACTACTTTTATCATCTGTTCGATTGCTACAAAATGTCATTTAATTTTATTGTACGTCCAACTTTCAAAAATTGTCAAAATTTGAATTTTCAACGTCTTGTCATCTGTTGATTGAAGAGAATCGATAAGTTTCTTAATAATATCTTTATTGTCTGATTTTTCAATGGACGTAGAAGAATCCCCAGAGTGAAAACAATATCTGTGATAGCACTTTGTACTTCCTGAAATTTCTTATGAGGATACCGTTTTTATTGCTATTTTCTTTTCTTGATAGGGTTTTCTCCTATTCCAATTAATTCTGTTTATCTTCTCTGCATTCATTTTGCAAAAACTTGCCGAACTATCTGAAGAGCTTAAATTGTCATTTCCTTGATTTTCTACTCTTTTCACTATATTCACTGGATGTTCCGTTACTTTCGTTAATGTCACGAGAACCACTGATCTCGACACTAACAAAACGCACTAACAAAAGGCCTTTTTGGAAGCCGATTCCCTTTTTTCCGTAATGAATTACAAATTTGCCAATCTAATGACTCCTATAATTCAAGTTTCACTAGTAAATCGTGGTTTACGCTTCTTGGAGATTTTCTTTTCTTGAAATCATGATCTGAAAGATTAAATAGATTGAAACATTTGTCATATCTCGTGATGACCACTCATGTTGCACCGTGTACACACGATTCACAGAACAAACTCTAGCACTCTTCTCTTTATAAGATGCGTATTGCGACTGATGTTCAGAAACTTTTACTCCTTGACAAGTAGTCAGTTGTATTTCACGAGCAATGTCAGGAGGGCACCCCACCCTAGGATGCAAAGGGGCTCTGCAATAAAATTCGTTTCTCTGACACTGAGGAAAAGCAGTAATAAAATTCGTTTTCTGTCACCCATCCCTTCTGGAGATAGAGTGAACAAAATTTTTATTCAGATTTTTTCAAATACAATTTCTAATACAATAGTTAACAATTAAAGAGAAATATTAAAAAAAATAACAAAAAGTTAAAGGTTCAAGAAGAGAGAGAGAGAGAGAGAAAAGAGTTAATAGCTAAAGAAAAAGTTTAAATGTTAAGGAAAAAAAGTTCTAGTCCGTGAGGGACGAGTGTGGCGCCTGTGACGCGAGTGCATCGCCGGTACTGCTGCTGCTGCTGCCGTTGGTGCGGTGAGGGCGGGGGGCACAGATCTTGTCAACAATCTCTCTGTACTCGCGCGGGGCGAGGTAGGGCCTGACTGTGTGGGCGAAGTAGCACGCCGCGCTCCCAGTGATGGCTTCAGCTATGATACGCTGTCTTAGTTTTTTCAGCTAATGGGCTGTCTTCGTTTTTTCAGCTATGAGGTACTAATATTTCTTGAAACCCTAATCAGGCAGACGGCCTTTTTTTTATTGTTCTTCGGCACTTATATCAAAGACCGAGGGAACACAATTCGTCAGTACTGGGACAGGAATCACGCGCCCGCAAATTTACAATCATCCTTTTAAAATAATTACAATTTTTAATGATATATTTATTTTTTGAGAAAGTAATTTACAGAGGAATAAAATACACATTTCAAAATATTAAATCTAACAAACCAGGAATTTTTATGTTAAGTTCATTCCCAGTATCAATCAATCATATTTTTCGAAGTACGCGTAAATTCCAAAATTTAATATAGGCATAACTACACAAATAAAAAAATTCAGGTAAATAAACACGTGTTCACACAATACATTTATGTCATTCATTTAAAAAATCAGATACATTTTTAAAAAAAGTCAATTCTTGGGTGATTTGACGCGGAATGGCGCATATTTCAATTCGTTTAGCGGTCACCCACAAGAAGACGAATGACGCAGAAGTCACCCACACGTTGTTATCCTCAAGAACATGAATGACACAATGTTATACATTCTTGGGGCAGAGTGAACAGCTGAAATACTAATAACTCTTGAAACCCTGATGATGCAGACGATCATTCTTTTTTACTTTCTCGACTAATGAATACTTCGTAGAAGGAAAGAAAGTTACGTAATCGTGCTCCAGAAAACTGTGAATTTTCGTCAGAAAAACTCTCATTGTTGGGCTCTGGTAACGAAAAAGTGGATAAATCCTGCTGCTAAATTTAGAAAAAAAAACTGTAACTCGTGATGGAGCCAGAATCCACGTTTTTACCATCAAACCAGCCTATAAAATACTTAGGTCTAAATCTTGACACAAGACTAAACTGGAAAAACCACATCAACGTAAAAACACAACAGGCTAAAATCAGATTAATCCAGCTCAAGCCAATACTTAATAAAAACTCCAAACTTTCACTAACAAATGCAATAACACTATATAAAACCATCATAAAACCCATAATGCTATACGCTTGCCCCATCTGGACAAATGCTGCACCATCCAATGTAAACAAAATACAAATATTACAGAACAGATTCCTCAGAATAATCACCAAAGCCCCATGGTTCATTTCAAACCATCAACTCCATAGTGAATTAAATATAAACTCAATCATCCATCAAATAGCACGCCTATTCAATAATTTCTACTCTAACATAAACTCAATAGATCAACTCAAACAATACAATTTAGTCTCAACAAACAACACAGACCGAAATAAACAATAGATACCCGTTCGATTCCTTTCTAAAAATATTCTCAGACAATTGTGATCTGTAGATATTCTGATGAGTAATCTACCCCATAGTAGTAGCTATAGTAGAACTAGGTTAAGCATAGTTTAAGTTAGTAGTAAGTCATCAATACATATGAAAGAGTATTTTACTGATCTATGTACAACCCAACAAGCAATAAATAATTTGAAAAAAAAATCCACGTTTTTAGTTCTTCAGCATTAGCATCAAAGACTGACCGAATACCATTGGTTAGTGTATGGGTAGGCAGAGTGCGTTCTCATACTTGCAATTGATTTTTTTAGAACTGTTTTTGTGAAGTGTCCACTTTTTTCTCATTTTATTTTATAGCAAATTGAACAAGGAATTCGCCTATATTGTTTTCCAATTTTTATCTCATCGAGTTTATATAGAATTTTTTTTTAAAAAAGGTCATTTTTTAAATGAAAAATCATTTTTTGGAAAAAGTCTTTACAAAAGAGTAAAACACACATTTTAAAGTATTAAATGAGGCAAACCAGGAATTTTTATATTGAATTCATTCGGAGCAAAAATTGATCATATTTTGTGAGGTACCCGTAAATTCCAAAATTTAATATTGGCATAACTACACGAATAATCAATTTTCAGGCAAATAAAAAAACACGTGCCCCTTTTTTTGATGTCCAGATTTAAGAAAAAAAATATCGTACATTTTAAAAAAGTCGTGTCAACTCGTGTGCGATTTCACGTGGTATGGCTCCATACTTAGTTCAGTATATTCTCAAATCTCCTCAAAAGATAATTTAACAGTTAGGTTTTAACAGAAATGATTCAATAGAATTCCTGGATGTCATGTACTCACGAAATGGAGCAAATTTTCCCTTACCACAAGGGAATAGAAGCACCGTTTCGTGAAATACTTGACAGTTCGTCTTCCGGCCTCTGATCGGTGCAGCTGAGAGTCGCCTGCGGTGCCTCTCCTTCACGTCCACTCCTCACCCATCGGTCTTCTGCGGCAGAAGCTCTTCACCGCAACTCGCGGCGGCGACGCGGCCTATAATGTCGAATGGTTTTATCACCGGAAGACCGACTGCGAATTCGAGGCCATTTCCTTTGGAACAAGCCACGTCTTTACATTCCCTTTTTACTGCCAGACCCTTTGTCCAGACCCATTTCTTTCTTCTGCTGATTTCATAATCTTGGTTTTCGATTTTGGGTGCCGTTCCAAGTGGAAGCGTCTTTGAACTTAGTTGTGTCTCTTTTCTCAAAATCGTGCTTTAGCGTATATCTTCGCCTTTGGGATCTTCTGTACTTTATAAACGTCACGCTACGTTTAAAACGTTTTTCGCTCAGCTACCAGCGATTCTTTTTTGCTCCATTCCTTGTTACTCGATTGCAGGATTGCGCTCCGCGCCGAAAAAGCGCCGAGGGAAATGGAGTTCGTTAATATGAATGCACAACCTGCCAACCCTTTAAATTCCTGTAGCCTGGTTATATGATTCATGGAGGAATTCTTCACAACATTCCTGCTAAGAGATTTAATTTCTTCAGCAAGCTTTTCAACGTTGGGTACGTACGTAACTGTTCGTAGCACTGGACCGTTTGTCTTTTTATTTGGTCGATCGCGTGAAGCAACTTTACGTCTAGGATTTGCGTTGTAGGTAAGCACATACGCATTCATTATTATGAAGGTTATATTCAAAATTAGATTCAGTCTTTTGATAGAAAGATATCCATTTTCTTGCAAGAGCCAGATAAGACACGGGAGAAGTCTCTTTTAAGACTTTATAATCTGAATTTCAATTTATTTCAGAATTCAGTTTTTTTATATTCGAATTATTTTTATTTAATTACAATGCTTGACCTTTCTTGGATTTTGGCACACATAACAAATAACAAATGCATAATTCCTGGACGATATGATAAAATATTCTACAAAACAGTCACTGATTGTACCCCGAATTCTTTCTCACAATGGATGCAAAATTATTATTACTACAATTAGTATATAATTTGCTAGTTATATTACCTTATTCTTATTGTTGTTATTATTATTATTATTATTATTATTATTAGTGGTATTAGTGTTCTATATTACTGAAAGGCTGTGTATATTTATGTTGTTGTAATTAGCTGCCACCGGGTTATGCCCAATTGCAGTTTAAATAAATCCAATCTAATCTAATCTAAAAGGTTTTTTTTCATTCAATACAATTTACACGGATATGAGTTATTAATTCGGCAATAGGATTTAGAGTTCATAACATTATAGCAACTCCCCATTTGGACACTTTTATTCACATCATTTTTTTCTTGGATTTCATTGATTTCAATTCCAGTACTGTTATAACACTTATAGAAAATATAATGTGAATCTAAATAGTGACGTTTTCATCTCCACTGGTGTTTTCCATTATTATTCGTCATCCTTTGACAGCAAATGGTTATTTAGTCTGTCCAGCCAGTGTCCTTTCTTGCACGTCAGCCTTCTGTGGAGAAAGGGAAATATTTTAAAACGCTAAACGAAAATCTATACGCGGAGTTTCTATATGTAAGAAGTTGAGCAATATTTTCGTTCCGTGTCTGCCGTAATTCTGGGAGGGAAATCTCCCGCTGAGCCGCGGCCGCAGCGCTGTCCCATCCTCCGGAGCGCCTCACTCCCCATCGATCTCCGTGGCGGCCCCGCGCTCGCCCCGCCCCGCCCCCTTCGCCCACCTCCCCCCGCCCCTCGCCCCGTCTTCCCCCTGCGTTCGCGCCTGGCGTTCTTCAAAGGAGGTCTCCGGCGACTAAAAGGCGATTCAAACAGAATGTCCTTTGCTTTTGTCTTTTGCAGAAACCTGTTATGGAAGACGAGAGGAGAGTTTAAGAGCGTTTCGGATAGACTTGTTTGCATACTTTGCTCGGCTTGTCACGGAGAAATAAT
>JAHLJT010004567.1:65061749-65159711 GCA_031308135.1 Acheta domesticus
GTATCCGGTCATCAAAACTGAATTGTAAATATTGTTAATGTAGTCTATTGTGGGGTTAGGCAAGTTTTTTAATACAACATTACTAACTTTATCATGGCCTGAAGTTTTTTTTAAGAGGGAGATTTTTAATTAAGTTTTTGATTTCATTTGGGAACTGTATTTTATTCTATGTGGGATGTTATAATTGGGTGCTGATGCTGATCCTGTTATATCTATGTGATTGGAATGTGTGGGAGTACTGTTAGGGATGAAGGATTGCTCAAAGTGATCTGCCCAGGCTTCTGCTTTCTCTGCTGGTGCATATTTTTTGCCTTTAGGTGTGTTTAGCGGTGGTATAGTTTTCTTTTTTAGAACATATTTGGTGAATTGCCAAAGCGAACTGTTTCTTGTGCTTAGTGATTGAATTAGTTTATTATAAGTTGAGTGGTTAAAACCTATTATTGCTCTTTTGGTTATTGTAGTAAGTTCAATTCTTTTTTAACTTGAGTCGATTTTGTTGTATTCCATAGTCTTCTGGTTATATTTTTTAATCTTAATTAGGTTTAGTTTGGTCTTGGGTAGTATAGTGTTGGGTGTTTTGTGATATATGGAGGCTTATTGTCTTTCAGGGATTTGACTGTGTTGATATTATGTTATTTTAATTGTGTGATTGCTTGTTAGATTTCCAGTGGGGTATTTAACGTTTTAAATTGTGGAGTTTTATGGGGTGGGTGGGGTTATGAGAGGGGGGAAGTTACTGGGTTGAATTGATAACAGGAAAATGATCAGAATCCAATTCAAATATGGGAGATCTATAGAATTTGACTTGTGTATTGGTTATTACAATATCAAGAATATCCGGGAATTTGTTTTGGTCGTGGGGGTAGTGTGTTGGTTCAGGGGTAGGGATTTGATGTAGTTTTAAATCTGATATTATTTTAAACAATTGTAGCTCAGTGGTATAGGAAGTTTCTACAGCCCCACTTGACGTTCTTGGAATTGAGATCTCCGACAAGTATAGTGGGAGTGTTTTGATGGAATAGTATTCCAAAATTGGTGTTATGAATTTTGATTTTGGTAGGTTTGTAAGCTGCTGTGAGAGTTATTATTCTGTTGGTTAGAGGAAATTTGATGGCTGTTTCTTTCTATTCCAGGGGTTTGGGGTAAGTTAATTTGGATACATGGTATAAGATTTTTCTATTAGAAATTAAAACACCGCCTCCATTTGAGTTTATTCTGTCTGATTTACGATTATTATATCCAGGAATTTTGAATGTTTCATTTGGTTTTAAATGTGTTTCGGTAAAACATGCTAATTTAATCTATTTGACTTTTAGGAAGTACGATAACTCTGCTGTCTTATTGTTTATGCCGTTGGCATTTCAATTTAGTATTGCAACATCATCGAGCCCCGCGTTGGCGCCAAATTGCAACATCGTCTGGTGGTGGGTGGAAGAGAAGAGCTGGGGAACTACTTTGTAAATGATTAGCCGTAATTGGGCAGTGAAACAAAATTATACATTTATTCCCGACCTACGGCCGGGGAAGTTACATGAAAAAAAATCCCATGAGGTGGGATTACACCCTACCTATTGAGCTCAGTAAAAGAAAATTAGGAGAAAAGATAGTTGATCCCACTTCTGTTACAGTCTTAAAAAAATATGCCATTGCGCGGCACCGCTTAACTCTAACAAAAACAAACAAAAATCAGAGAAATATAAAACACTTTAGAATTTCGGTGATATTTTCCGTCTCGTCTCAAGGCGGGGCCCCCCAAAGCGCGGGCGGGCGTTAAAAGTCTTATCTGTTGAATAGGCGTGGGCTGGGGTGTCCACGTTGCGGTCGATGGCCTTGGCGTCTTCAACGGGCGTTGTCCGGTGAGCTGCGATGTTGAAACGGGAGGGGCGGACGCCTCCCCGCGGCCACTGCGTGCCCCGAGGTCGCGAATGTCTCCTTTCCGCTTCGCCACCAAGGCGCTGGACGAGTCCGGGTTCGTTTCTCACTACGGCTCGGATGCGCGATACGGTAGCATTTTATTGCTGGTGCGGACCGGAGGCTGGATCCCGGTATTCGCGGCTCGATCACTCGCATTAGGCAACGAGTTTTCACTACTTCGAATACCCGAACCAACAAAAAAAATAACTGGTCCACGGCTTCCACGACCAGTCATGAAGCGCCCTCTCGTAACTCACTTCTAGGTGTTTCTTTCGCGGCCGATGCTCTCGTGTGTTCTCCCTCATGACTACTTCCCTAGTGTTTTCTTTTTTCTCAAGATTTTGGGAATCCGTCCCTCTCCGGATCTTCCCCCTCCTAAGTTTCATCCTGGGCTCGCTGACCTCCTTTGTGAAACCTGTCATTGGTCGGACCTTACTGCGTCGCAGAAATAATTTTGACGAATCGCGGTCCGCGGATTCGTGGAAAATTTTCTAAAGTATCTCTGTCTACCGAAACGCTATCTTTGTTTACCGAAACGCAGCTGCATTCCTCGGGGGGGGGTGGCATCCCTTGTGAGCAATTATTGCGTAGCAAAGGGTTCGAACTTTCTTGAATTAGCGCGACAGGCGTGGAAGCGAGGAGCGCGCCCAGGGATCGGCGAGGGCGGGTCACAAAAGGTGCACTCAGTGAAGTGGGTCCGTCAATGGCCTTTGACGACAAGTGGTCATAAATCCTCTCCCGGCCGCGGGGTCGGAGGGATGTGACTCTGACAGCAAAGAACAACGGGCGGGGTGGGGCGCGGGTAAGCGCACGTGCGCATGCCTGAGAGTACGAAAAAGAAGTTTTTGTTGTGAATTTCGTAAGGCACCGCTATTGCCGCCACAGTATATTTAGTTTGTTATGGTGATGTAGAGCCATGATTGTTATTAAAGTAAGATGACAATGAGGTAAGTATATTGCTGGATGATTGCTGGGATGATTGAGTTGATTAGGTATACGATATGAGTTGTGATTGGAATTTATTGGGGTGTGTATGAATGAATTATTATTATTGTTATTATTATTATTATTATTGTTGTTGTTGTTGCTGGCGTTTATGTTGTTTGGTGCTTGTTGGTTATGTTGATAAAGTGGATTAGTATTAGAGGCTGTTGTTGGAGCGAGAGTAACGTTAGGGATGCTGACTGTGGGTGGGAGGTTTGGGAAATTGTGATGAAGTAAGCGAAATGAGGTGTTTGTTTTTGGGTCTGTTTCTTGGGTTGATTGGCTGTGAATTTTAGATGGGGGTTGCTACATGAACACTTGGAGAAGCCCTTTTTACTGAGGCGTAGGTCTTCACTACGAGTTCCTTTTAAGGGTGGGGTTCATTTAGCTTTTTGTAGAACGGGCAATCGTCAGAACGAACGTCTGCACGATGTGGCCCATTGCAGTTCTTATAAAAAGGGGTGAGCATTTTATTTGGACAATTTACCGAATAGTGGTTTTGTGAGCAGTAAATACAGACTAATGTATGATTACAGTTATTGCGAGTATGACCAAAGTCTAAACAACTTATTCATTGTACTGGACCTTTGATTCTGCGTCTTTTTCAGCTTTCACTTTTAAGTCGCAAATTTATTTATAAGACAATGTCTATGCTCTGCTGGCCGTTAAACTCGGCAGCTACCCCAGGATAGAATGTTACCTTTATGCAGCCTGGTAACACTGATTAGCGAAGGGTACATTTCTTTAACGTCCTCGTAGATTTCCTGTAGTGATTATGATTGATGAACATTTAAAATACTGTGTAGAATTTTATTAGCGGGGTCTTTATCAGTGGCGTAGCGTCAGGGGACGCTGAGATGCAGAGAATCCCCGTATATAAGAACCTTAAATACTGTATTGATAATCTTACAAGTGGTCTGTGGAGCGAAACACGTTTTGTATTAATTTTAAATTGATTTCCTATGATTGAATTCGGCGGGCTGTAGAAGCTGTCCTGTGATTGCTTGGAAGCTAAAATGCTTCTAGCGTCTGCCGCGAGATTGCGACGAGCAATGCGCATGCGCAAATGCGAGGTTCCCCTCTTCACCCCTGGCCCAGAGAAACCCGACTGCTTTACGCTAGCATCTACTGCGGAAGGAAGCTCGTTTGTGCACGAGAGCGCAGCACACTTCAGACGGTCAATAAAGGGGAGCCCCCGCTTGGTCATGGATACAAACTGTAGAAATAGTGCCTGTCTAATATTTCTTAATTAATATCCAAGAAAATGTATTATCTCTTAAATAGATTACATATTATTTAAGTCTGAAATATATAAATTAACAAAATATATCCATAACTAATTGCTATTCGCGTATAAGAATTAAACCTGAGCTATTGTATAATTTGCTTTCGAGACATCGGAAACCCCGACTGCTGTGAGAATTTTGTGGGAAGCGCCTACACCGTCTAAGCAATCGAGATCGTGGAAGTAGTTCCAGTGTATCTGCCTTGTGTTGCGTTCGCCTATTAGATGAAGTAGTTGATAGTGACATTTTGTGTGATATTGTTGAGCATCCCCAAACGTGCGAGTCACGCTACGCCACTGGCGTGAAAACGTCTTTTAGTATTTACAGATATTTAATTGTTTTTCTGTCAGGTACTGTTTTCAACATTAGCTTTATTCTTGTATTTATTATATTCGAGGTGAATTGATTAGAAATATTGTTTTTGATTTCTCTATTAAACTCTGATAAGTTTGTTATGTTATTCTAATTGATGGAATCTTGATATTTTCGTCTTGGATTGGAGTGATGTTTATAAAATTAAAACCTGGGATCAGGGTCTTCTAGCTTTTCTAAGGGAGCATATCTGTAACTAACTGGCATTGCATAAACACTGTTGGCACTGTTGACTGGTTTTTAGAGGATGTTCATTTTCATCAGAGTCATTGAATGATCTCTTTTCCGCTATTTGCTCCACTGTCTGCGGTTTTTTGTTTTCATTCACTGTATTTGCTACGCATTGGGCTGCATCGCTGGCAGTTTGTTGAGGACTGGCCTTAGTAGCGCCGCTAGTCATTAGTTCCTGAATTTCTGGAATTGCAGTTCGTGTACTCCTCGTGCGGCGGATGTTGGTTGAGATTAACATACTGAAGAATATGTTGCCTTGTTGAGCAGCACCGATTTGATGTTCATCATGCGAATGCGGTGTCCATGGCGCCGTCTGCGTTATACAGAGTGGCCATGGCCCCGGCTACGCTTTGCCTTAGGCCAGGGCAGCTGGGTGTTGATTCACTTGCAATGGTTAATGTGTTTAGTGTGGCGATTAGTAGCACTAATAATTGCCCCTCCAGATACTAGAAGCACGTTATACATTTTGCACTTCGGTTAACATAAACAATCTTAACAGGCAGATCTGCCTTAACGGCAGACTGCACTGTTCGGAACAGAGCTGAGCGCGATGTGAAACTCCGCGACGGCTCGAAGCGAACTGTGGAAGTGGGGTGATCGAAGTGCGTGGAGTCTGCTGGTGGGGCGTCACTCCCGCGGGGCCCCGGCGCGGCGGGCGTCCCCGATGGGCGCGCGTCTCCTGCGCCCGCGCACCATCGCCCAGGCGCGGGCGGTGGGGCGCGTCGGGGATGCGATTTGGGCCTTCCTCCGACCCAAGTGCGCTGCTCCGCGGCGGGATCCGCCAATGGCCTCGCCTCTTCTCACTCGCAAACGTTATTTCCTCTGACTCCACTTTCCTCATTAGTCAAATGGTATCTGATCCAGGAAAAAATTCCGGACGTTTTTTTCTCAAATGTTTTGAGGGTGCTGAATTCCAAATTTATGTTTGCCACCTCAATAAAAGTCGGCTTCCCAGAGAAAATTGCAAAAAACACTAACAATTTCGAACTTTTCTGGTTTTTCACTTATATCTTCATAACTAAGCGTTCTATTGAAACAATTGTTACTTAAAATATTAAACTAGATTAAATATGCTTTTTGTAGGAAATTTTAACTTTAAATTTGTGAAAAACAGTTTAGGTGCTAGAGCGCGCTGAAAAATGGTTTCTTTTTGGACCTCTGGCCAAAGAAGGAGAATAGCTCTCTCTCCAGCCATCCTACCTCGCTGCGGCACTTTTGTTTCACTTTGTCATGCTTGAAAAATGCTATTGTGAATAAATCATTGGCATTTTTAAATGATTAACACTCCGATATTCACGGAATCAATAGAGTCGTGTTTGCTCGCTCGGAGTACCTGTAAATCCAAGCTTTAGGTAACCAAAATAAGAGGGACATACGAAAATTATCACGACAGTACGTTCTGTACAAAACAATATATTCATAAAACATTTGCACAATATGTTTTGTCAATATGTGCCAAATTATGAGTAAAAGTAAAAGTACCCCTCGTGAGGAAATTTTGGGTATTAAACAACAATATTAAACCAGATAATTTTATAGCCTACTCTTTTGAAGTACATCAACTCACAAGTACAATAGTGATTACAAATTGCTGGAAATGTGCATATTAACGGTGTGAACGATCTTTCAAAAAAAATACATTTGTGTAATTACATTCGTAAAAAAATTACATTTGTGTAATTTTTGAAAAACCGAAAAAATACCTCAAATTAAACTTGACGTAATATTAGAGAGTGCAAATAGCACTATCGGTTCGAAAAGTTTGGATCAAATATTGGATCCATTTGTGAGAAAATGGCCTTTGAGCATTTCGGAAAATGCGGAATTCTGAGCTACTTTCCACAGAAAACGGTTGCGTTTTCGACAAACTTTCCTTGACAACAATTAAAGCATATGTAATCATCAATACAATAATGTGACAAAATAATGATACATTAGTGTAATTTTTAAAAAAAAGTTTGTCACCTCATAGGGTACTATCCTTAACAAAATCTAAATCCTTACCAAAAAAACTTGGAGCCGTTTTTGAGAAAATCTCGTTTTTGTATTATTTTTTAACTTTCACATATTGCACGCAATATTACACGAAAACCACTAAATTTTTTTAAAAAATGTGCATGACCTTTGAACTCACTATGGAGAAGAAATTTTATTTGAAGAAAAAATATCTATCTATAATTTTGTAGTTGTTGGAAGAGACAGAAAAAAATTCAAACTCTTGTAATTTTCCGTGAAGTTAATCGTGAATGCAGGACCTATGCCACCTTTATAATTGTATTTTATTTTATTCTCACAAGTAATTTAAAGAAAAAATTGGAACCGTTTTTGAGAAAATTTTGAAAATGTCCAGGGGGCGTCATGTAAAGTACCCTCAATTTTGAACAATATTTTTCAAAACTGCGGTGCCGTGAGTGGAACCACATCGGCTGCGGAATATTCGTTTAGGTGCTAGTGTTGTTGACAGACGGACAGACGGACAGACGGACAGACGGACAGACGGACAGACGGACAGACGGACAGACGGACAGACGGACAGACGGACAGACGGACAGACGGACGTTTTCCTTTCAATTGTTTTGTCGGTATCAAGGAGCCACAAAACGAGGATTGTGGCTACATCACGAGTTAGGTGATTTTTTTCTTAATGTAGCAACTGCTTTTATCCACTTTTGCGTCATCAGAGCCCGGCAATGAATTTTTTTCTGCCGAAAATTCGCCGTTTTTTCGCGCAGCATTACATAACTTTCCCTATATTACGCGTATTACTCCGTATGTATGTGTACGATAAAATAAAATCTGAAAAACAATTTTTGTTTTGTTCCTTTCACACTTTGTTAATTTGACCAGGGCAATATTTTTATTTTCTTGTACCAGGTGAATAGATCCTATTACATAAATGGGTGAAATTTTAATATTTTCTTTCCCTTATACGTACGTATATACGAAGTAATAAACATGTATAGGGAAAGTTATTTAATGCTGCAGAAAATTGATTCCGAGATTTTAATGGAAATACACTTTTGGGGTCCCCTGATACCGAAAAAGTGTTTTTTTAAACGTCTGTCCGTCCATCCTTCCGTCCTTCAGTCTGTGAACAACAGTAGCGCTTAAACCGTACGTCCGATTTCTTCCAAAAGGGATATTCCCCGGTCGATTTGCATCCACACGAGGCGCCGCGATTTTGAAAAATTTTCTTCAAAATTTGGGGGCACTTCAGGTCGAAATCTGATCTGATTTTTTTCTCTTTTAAAAGATATTTTCTGTTTACAACAGCTGTAAAAAATTACCTGTCTTTGGGGACTGGAAGCTACTAACAAAAATAAGAATTTGGTCGGTTTTGGCCGCACTGTTTTTGCTGAAAGCGTGGATAACCCTTACTGCAGAGAGCTGTGTGACCGCGAACGACTGAAGTAGTGCTATTATTGCTCGCAAGGATCCAACTGGATGATTGTGCCTGGCAGTTCGCGAGATGGAAAACATTTCAGTTCGTGAAACACTGTGCCCCGAAATACTCAAGCTGTTAATTTATTACCAGTATTCTCAGTTAGTTACCTGTTGTAAAATATGTGAATTGAACAATCAGTTTGTAAACAGTTTTGCAGTAAGATGTTTTGTAGTTAGAAAGTTAATTTAAATTATTTAATTTTTCAATATTCTTGTTCTGAAGCCTACTTTAAGACATAGATGCATTTAAAAGTGATTATTTTCGATCTACCCTTGTACTCCTTACCTCGTCACTGTGCGTACGATAGAAATAGCAATACTTAACTTGATTTTAACACGTGTTACAATAGTTTAGTACAATCTTTTCATAGATGTGGAATTTTGTAAATGTTTTAAACCTTGTTATCAAGCCATATGAAGATAGAAAGGAGGCTAATGATTATCAGCCAAGTCCTAAAAAGAAATCTCAATGTCATTGAACGTTGGAAGACAAGGAAAATGCTATACGGTTTTAACTCAATGATGGTGGCAAGAAATGTTTATGTTTGAATTCTGTCAACAAGAAGTTTAGATTCGTGAAGTCAGAGCGGGACATCTACAGGTGGAAAAAATTAATAGAAATTAACAAAGGTAAACATCCTCAAAATATTAAAGCTAGTGCAGAACGGTGTGGCGGTAGTCTGTGCAACTGGGCACTGTTGTTAGCAAAATATCTTAATATTGTTGATTTGGATTGGAATCTCAACAACAGAAGAATGTAGAAGTTTTAAGAATCCCTTTCGGTACAAGTCAAATTCAATCCCTGGACAGAGAATTTTTTCGGAATGGAAGTTTTTGTATAGGAAAATTGCCGATACAATAATAGCTTATCAGTTCGTCGATGTCGATGTCGTTCGTCGTGTACCAGCGTAAGAGCATTTTAAAATTGCATTCATTTATTCATTTTCAGTTTTTTCTCCAATTTTCAAAAGTATGATTAAATGCGCTTGGTGTGCTGCGTCATTTACTGATGAACGTCCAGACCGTTCTTAACTCCAGGAAATATTGTTTAAAAATTACAGGCGTCATCTATGAGTAGAAGGAATGTGATTCATTTCCCCTGATTAGATGTGGATGGTGTAAGACACTTGTATTTCATGCATTCAATTGACACTGGTCATCTTTCTGATAACTACACTGAATAAATTTTTAATTTATTATAGTAGCTTCTGTTCTTTATTTTTAAGCATCGGGTCTAATGATGCTTAAGGGGTACGTTTACAGAATTTGCCCTCTTTTCTACGACCAAATTTCATTGTGTTAATCTAATGCCGCCCGTCGTTGAATTCAGTCACAGATTAACGAAAAGGGGAAAGAATCACCTTCTACTGAACCATGATACATTGATGTATGTCAAAAGTAATCGAAGATTGGTAACAAATGTGAACTAAACTTGCATGCCGGGGGCACACGTTGGCATTGCAACAGTTTTCAGTTTCTCAGGTTGGAAGAACTGGTGCCCGGAAGAGCCGACGCCTTGCCGCGCGTATTGCGCGCTTGCCAAGGGCGCGAGCGATGTGTTTCGCGACCTTGAATAGGGGCTCGTTCCCGTAGGAGCGCTTGTTCGATCGGCGAACTTTCTCACACAGAAGGCAGGGCAGCACAATCCTCACGCGAACGACCATTTGCGTCGCGAAAAGTGTGGAAATTTCGTATTTTTTTCAGTGACTTCCAGTGCGGCAGTTTTTTCACAGCTCTTTTATCTTTCAGAAGAAAAAAAACAAACTCAGGCCAGATTTCGACCTGAACCTGTTGAAAGGTCCCTTGTAAGGAAAGCATCACGTGACTTACACTAGAATACGTTAATAGAGTAAAATGTTTGTAGGTCCTGTACAATAAATATTTTAAACGTACTTATTGAAAATCCAGTTTTGTTAAAAATGATATCTACGGTACACGGCGGCGTAAACGTAAATGATGAACACATCCAACATTTATGAAAAATATTGAATCTCCTGGAATGATCGAATTGTTATTTTTAGCACATGAATAAGAACTAGTGCCTTGGGCCACATACGTGAAAATTATTCTAAATGCCTTAATAAACGAAAATGCATTTCGGAAATTAAATATTTGTTCACGAAAATACTAAGTTTATTGACTATCTCTGGAATTTGAATTGATTCTCCCGGCTGTCATTTTCTGATTTCTGAGACTAATAATAGCCAGATTTTGACTTCTCGATATATGACTGCACGATTTATCTCTTAAAAAAATTAAAAAATGAAAAAAATTATTTTTCTCAAATGAAACTGATAGATATTAATATTTTCCCCCTCAAAAAGATTGTATCTTTCCTAAAGAAAACTATCTGTCCGTACAGTAAAAGATCCATGAACTTCCTTAATACTACAAATCAAATGATTCTCTCTTAAGCAATATGTAGTACAGAAAGATTCACTTTCTGCTACCGCAAGGAAAGCATTCCGAAATAATAAATATTGCAAAATATGTTACACGGTTCTATGTGGAACATCGAGGTTGCGACAAACGGCCTCGATTACCCATTTCTCCAAGTTGAATGAACATTCTACCCGTCTTCTTTTTCTACATGAAAGATGAGAGCATGTCTCCGTCCCAAAATTTGGAGTTTCTTCGTGAAATCACTTCATGAAGCAGTTGATGGCTGCACGGGAAGGTTTTATTTCTTTGTGCATTTCGCTTGCAATGTAGTTAGTAAATACGTACATAAATAAGCGACAGCCATTTCTTCCATTTAATAGTGTATCGATGCCTACACCGAATTTCCTCAAATACCTGTTTTGTAGAATGATTGAATTCAGTGGCGGCTCTACCATAAGGTCACATGGTCACGTGCCCTCCCACTTGTAAAGGAAAACATTAATAATGGACTGAAATGCGTGTCATATTATCGAGTAATAATTCTAGAGAATTTACGTTAAGGTTTTCACGGGCGGTATCGGTACTATTTCACAGCGCTGATAACGAGGTAGCTGTGGCAACAGGGGGAAGTCCGCAAGCTTCGTGTGACCAGCTCCCTCCAGTTCAGCAAAGCGTTTCCCCATAGTGCGAGGAAAAAAGGGAGGGGTAATGCTCCCTTAAGGCCCTTCACGGTCACAAGTTTTTTGTGACTGCCACTGTAAGCGCCACTTTACAGATGTACAAACAACGCTCGTAGTGTCTGAGAAATGAAATGCTAATTAGCTCAGGGCCGGCGTAATCTTGATAATATCAGCAGCTGTGAATTGTGTGCGAGTTATTTTGTCTTGAGCGTGTACGTTTGTTGTTTCAATTGAATTGTTTTCTCTTCTCATTCAGTCGAGTTAATACGTGAGAAACCAGTGAGGAATTTCAAGTGTTTTTCAGTTTACAGCCCTTAAACTTCAAAATAAAATTTTTATTAGTTATTTTCTAGCTTGTTTTCGTGCCCTACCTGGCCTGAAGTTTAGGAGCCGCCACTGATTGAATTCATTTCTCTTTGCAAGCAAATGGTTGAGTGCAGTACTGAATTATTTATTTTCTTAGCGTTTTCTAATTTAAAGAAAGAAGGAGTTCTCAAGATTACTACATTGTACAGAATGTAAGGGAGTAGAAACAGTTTACTTCAGGGACATTGTAGTAACTTTCAATATTTTTCTTTGATATTTTCATAATGTACAACAACGAAAATAGGCACACAGGAAAAAAAAATTTTATGCTAGAGAATCACTTTTATTCAGTCATGACCACTCTGCGAGCAAGGCCTTGAACTTCGCAATCTTCTGATTTGAGGCAAAACTAACACGCGGCTAATAGGCGAATCACTTGGCGGCGTTGGCAGTTTTACGTGCCTGTTTGACATACGCTATAAACCATTCAAAACTAATTATCTTCAATACTCACAATTATCTTCAATTCTATAATGTTGTAACCATCTGATCATAGATGACTACTTCAGTTCGCATCATTTCACCACACAGGTTTCTTAAAACACCCAAATTACAAGTGTCCTCATTTCATTTTGCTAACAAGCCTCGATTGTTACGAAATCTTTTTCATTATAAACATTTGTACAATTATTATAAAATAACGAATATTAATTTAAAACTTTACACAACTGTTCGTTGCGTAATATGGATGTAATGTATTTAATTTCTTGCTATTTCGTCATTCTTGAAGAAAAAATGTACCTGATTTACGGTGATGACTAACTCTACGGAACAGGTAAGTGATTTTTATGGCTAAGTTTGGGCGAAAAATACTGTCTCTGAGACACCAGCTCATATAGAATCTATGCATTTCTTTTTCATTTGTGATACATCTAAAGAGACTAACCGAAGTAGAATGGAAATAAACATAGGCACGCTACGAGCATGTACACTGGTGTTTATGAAAATTGCAACACCAAGAAGGAGACTTACTTTTACAGTGAAATTTATTGCACAGGTTAGAAATATCACAATACACAAATGATTAATTACAGATCTGTACTTGTATTTTGATCTTGTATATTAAGTACGGTGTGAAGCCGCCACGCGCTACCATTACAGCCTCTAGATGTCGTGGCATGAATTCAAAGAATGCCTGGATATGTTGGTGAAGAACACACTCCCACGCGGTTTCTATTCGTGACCACAAAGTATTTACAATGGTTGCAGGAGGACCAGAACGAACAAGGTCCCGACCGATCATCTCCCAGATTTGTTCGATGAGCGCCATGTCAGGCAAACAGGTAGCTATGGTGCCCGTCGTTCTTCGCAGAAAGCTTGCACATTCCTCGCTAAATGCGGTCGGGCATTGTCCTGCTGAAATATGGGACGTGGAGCTGCTTGCAGGAGGGGCAATTTCGTCTCTAAAACCTCCCTGATGTAGCATTTGATGTTCAGATTGCTCTCAATACGTATGAGGCGAGATCGCACATTGTAGTTAATGGCGTCCCAAACCGTCACATTTAGCGTTTGTCCGCTATGGCGCAGAACAATGCAGGCAGGCAGATTGCTATCATCACGGTAGCGTCGAACACGTACGCGACCATTGCTGTACCACAAATTGAAGCGGGACTCGTCCGAAAACACTATATTTTGCCACTCAGCACGCCTGTGAACACGTTCACGTACCCATTGCTGTCTGAGGCTTGGTTTCTCGCCAGCGGAATCCGAAGCAGTGGCATGTCTGTCAACCAATCCAGCCTTTAGCAGGCGGCATCGAACAGTCGACGAAGTTCTGTCGTTCTATAAACGATGCAGCAGAATATACTTTCCCAGTTACGATTGCATAATGATATAATATTACGAGTTGTATGCTACCACTTATAAAGTTACTGGTAAAAAAGTCTCCCCAGCAAAAGATGAGCGGGATATTCGAATTTTCAATACGTAGTGAGCCTCAATTTTCAAACGTTTAGAGGATTTAATGAAAATCGTATCTATATCATATTTATAAACGCACTTTTTTCTATTATACCAACAACTTAAGGAAATAAAATTAAAGCCGTTATGAGAATTGCGTAGATATTTTTGAAAACTGCTTATTCATTGGAAGTCATTTGAAGAGCTATTACGCACAAGTGCAATAATGTATATAAATAACTGGAAATATCCACATTAGAACGTGTGAGATATTTAAAAAAATACATTTGTGTAATTTTTGAAGAAAAGAAACAAAAGAATACAGCAAAATTAATTCTACGTCATCATAAACAGTGCAATAAGCACCAAAACGAAACCCAAACGAAAAATTTGAAGAAAAAATTCAGAGCCGCTTTGAGAAAATTGCGTTTGAGCGTTGCTGAAAATGCGACATTTTGAGCTTGTTTTTTGACAGAAAACTATGGAGTTTTCAAGAACTCTTATTAGACACCACTTAAAGCACATGTATTCGTAAAACCAATCATGTGAACAAACGACCGCCAAAGTAAATACTAACGACGTGAGAGGCTGGTAAAAAAATACATTTTTGTAATTTTTGCAAAATCAAAACAATAGAGCAATACGGCTGTATGTCATCTCATAGTGTACATTTCGCACTATCCATCCAAAAGTTGAAAGAAAAAATTTAGACCATTTTCGAGAAAATCTTATTTTTGTTATTTTTTAATATTGTACACGATATTGCACGCGATATTGCGCGAAAACTACCAAAAGTTTCCAAAAATGTACATGACGTTAATAAAAGGGTGAACTAGGGGGAAAAATTTGATTTGAAGGGAAAATCTCTGTCTTCAATTTTGTAGTTGTAAGTAAGTCGCCGGAAAAATTCCAACTTTTGCAATTTTCGAAAATTTAGAGTTGACCGTGAAAATAGGACCTATGCTATTTTTAGAAGCGTATTTTTCTCTATTCTCACACCGAATGTAAAGAAAAAAATTGGAGCATTTTTGAGAAAATTTAGTAAATGTCCGGGGAGCTCCATATAAATTATCCCAAAATTTTGAAGAAAGCTTTTGAAAATCGCAGCGCCTCGAGTGGAGTCTGATCGACTGGGGAATATCCATTTTGGACAAAATCATAAGTATGGTGTTAGGCGCTAGTGGTGTTAACAGATTTGACGGACGGACTTTTAAAAAACAACACTTTTTCGGTAACAGGGGACCCCAAAACGTGTATTTCTGTTGAAATCTCGATATCGATTTTCCATAGCATTACATAACTTTCTTTATACTCCGTATATACATACGTATACGAGAAAGTAAAATCGACAATAAAAATATATGAAAATAGGAATGGGCTTTGTACCTCAACATTATAAAAATGTACGGTGTAAAGATTATCTTGCATAAAAAAAGAAATGTTTGATAATTTATGAAGTGTATACTTAAGAAAACAAAATAGGGGACGTATTTGTCTCCTGATTTTCAAAGAATTAAATTATGATTGTTATGATAAAATACATGATAATCTTTTAAATCATTTGCAGCAAAGATTGAATCAGTACACAGTAAATTGCATGGTGTAACTTTATAAAATGAAGTCTTCATTTTAAAAACGTTACAGCTTTACATATATGACAAACATTTTCATAATATCATCTATTGTTCTCAGAAGGGAACTCTTGTCCACAGTCTGGGAGCGTGTCGGCGGGAGTCGTGAGGCGAGACGGTTGCCAGCCCTCGCCGGGACCGGCTGGGGGGCGGGGAGGGGCAGGGAGAGGTCGCTGTGTGAGACGAATGGAGGGCAGCTGGGATCGCTGGAGGCGGTGGGGTGGGGACTCGGGGGCGATGGAGCGGACGCCGCGTGAGTGCTCCAGCAGTCGGGCGCATTCGTCTCTCGGGGAAGTTGCGTTGGGCACTCGGACGAAACGGGGGGAGAGAACACTGCTGGCGGAACGGGGCTGCGGAGGGTGGTGGTGGTGGTGGTTGGCGCACATTGTAAGGACGCAGAAGGGATGGGCGAGTGATATTTCTGGACGGGTTGACTGCTTTTATTGGACTCGTCGTATAGCGTTTGTTCCAGCTGGAAGACGGTAGTGATCCTCTCTCGCTATCCAGTCGATCTCCAAATTTCTTACGGGGTTTCTCTTCCGGAAATGTGCAAAAGTTGGGCACCGCCTCAGCCGTTATAACTTGTGAGCTTCGTAATGATCTCCTAAATAGTTGTGCAAGGGTAGTGCTTGAAAGTTGAAGTAGGGTTAGGATAGAGGAGGGATACCAATATGAGAAAGATATGATTGCACGCGGACAATGCCTCGTTTTTTAGAGATCCCCTCTGTCATTCGCCTGATGATGATAAAAAAACAAACAGAAAACTACCGATTAGAACAGTGGTTGCCAATTCAATGCTCTATGACGTCACAGAAATCTGCTCTCTTGCTCCGAAACGACCAACCGAGCGAAGGTAGAGGCCGTCGCAACGGCAAGCTCACAGTGTTCCAATGATGATTCGGAAGTGGGGAAAAGGTTAGCTTGGAAAATCATAATTACGATTTTTAACTGATAATTATTATTTAGAATGTTTATTATTTAATAACAATATTAAGGATTATATAATAGAAAATGCATTATTACATAACTCAAAACAATATCCTTTATCACAACCAGTACTGTAATTCCACTTCCATTCTGCTATTAAATAACATTTTTGGAAAAGACAGTGTTCACATTTTAGGACAATAATATTTTATACAATAGTATATAATATAAGAATTAGTTCGTTCTTAAGCAATAATTAATGTTAACAAATATGTACCCGGTAGGGGTCGTGTAACAGAATTTTGACCCCAGGCTCGATTATTATTGATGCACAGTTTTGTTTAAGAATGTCGTAAATACTTGTGCTTTTCAGTATCATTTCCATAATCTTCAATCTACAAATACAATCTGCAATCCATAATCTGCAAATTCCTTTACTTATTCCGTGATTGCGAGTTATGTCAACTCTCAGAACGTATTTTAATCTCGCAGATTTATCTGGATCACAAAGCTACGTAATGCGTCTGTAGGTTGGGCTTTATAACATACTGCAGTTCTTTCGAACACTCTAAACACTTCGCTCTTGTTCCAGGATCTACAAAAGGATACCTTTCTTCTCTAGCAGAAAGAAAATTAACAGGTGTAAATAATTTCCCTCTTATGTTGCCTGAAACACCGGCAAAGGCCCACTGCTAAGTTTTCGGTACCGTCTGCCCCTCTGTCCCTCCCCCATTCGCTCGCACCGCTTCTCAGAGTGCCTTATCTCGGAGGGTAAACAGTGCTCCGACGTCATTCCTTGTCGAGTTGGCAATCACTGGATTAGAACAACAGACCGCTATAATTCTCCTCCAGTCGGCGACGGTATTCGACCTATCTGGCCACAGAGCTAGAAAATCCTCCAGTGCCCATCCATCAGAAGGTTCTTCCGCTTAGGGGCGCTGCAGCGCCGACCGTTGTTGCCACTGAGCAATTTCAGACGATCCAAGGCCAGGGAGGTCGGCTTGGGGCGGCTGGATGGGAGGAGCGAAGGCGGGCGGGAGGGCGGGGAGGTGCTTCTTGTAACGGGGTGGGCGCGGATATTTTCTTGACAAACAGCTAAAGAAATTTGTAACTGCTACGCGGGAGGAATGCGCTGTATAGTAAATGCTGATTCAGAAAGTTGTGTATATTAAGTTAGTCGGGCCAAGTTCGCTGGCAAAACAATCGACAATATGATACGGCAAATTTCACTCGCTTAGCTCGTGCAATTCCAAGACAACGGCGACACTTCGACCATCGCAACCTTGCGACCATTACGACCTCTGCGATTGACATAAAGCATCCTTAAAGCCAGGCAGGCGTGCGGGCGCCGTGCAACGGAGCGGGTGCAGGGCGAAGGCGCGCCGCTGGAGAAGCGGAACGCTAACTGGTTGAGGCGTCGAGACCCCGTTCCGCCCCGCCCCGCCCCACCCCTGGCCCGTCCCGCCCTGCCCCTCCCCGCCTTGTCCCGTCTGCTTCGCCTCGCAAGCATCGTCTCCAGCGGGAGCCGTCGACTTAAACGATGGCTCCTCTAGTCCCTCTGTGATGGGCGGAAGCGTAATTGCACGGAATACAACAAGTTCCTTACGTTCATTCAGTGAATTCTGGAGGGGACGCATAGGAAATTCACTTGCTGTACATTTGCACTAATTGCAATTTCGTGTACACAATTTTCAGGCGTTTTAAACATTAGAAAACAATTACGGTTTTATAACAAAAGTTAAAAGGCACTCTGTATTTTGAGAGGCATTGAAATTTATGGTGGTAAGACAAATGTCGTTAAAGCGACAAATGTCCTGGCTTTGCTAGAAGTACCTGTTCATGTAACAAATTCTACAGGTTCAATACAATTTAATTTTGAATCCAATCTCTTATCTTCTCGTCGTCGACAAAGGCGACATTCACTGGGAAGATCTTTAGTAGTGCTACAAGTTTCATAAAAGTTACACTTATCTTTTTAACGTACAATCTGGCATTTATTGGCTTAGTTGTTAACCATAATGCTTCTTGCCTTTCTTTTTTGTAAAGTTTATTTTGTTGAAAGCTGATTTGAAATTACACTGGTGTTTGTAAAAATTGCAACACCAAGAAGGAATGGTTGGAATCACTTAAAAATCGGCAGATGTGTCCATAAGAAGTTATTATATTTGCGTGGAGATGGCGTGCACGTTGGTTTAGCAGCATCCTCCTTTGTGTGACAGGTCAGGTCAGTATAAAACCACACTGAGTCGGTGTAAAGCCGTCAAACGTCGTGGAAACGAGCAAGCAAGGGCCGGTATGCCTCGTCGACGCCAAGAGGGCACAAAATCAGCAACGGGGCAGAATGATCAGTCTCCGGCAAGCAGGTTTGACGTACTTTGGGGCTCGAACGGGGCGCGCTGCTACGACAGCGTTCGCGGGACCATTGGATAAAGGCTTGTCGTACACAGTGACGTGCGGGTACTGGACCACACAATGTGACCACGTCGTGAGATGACTGTCATTTTGTCCGCATTGTCGAAACCGACAGAACGGCGTTTACGACAGAACTTCGTCGACGGTTCTTTCTATTTTTTTTTTCAAAAAATTGAAATTTTGAAAATTGAATATTTTTGTAAACCTGAGGAGCTGAAATTAAAAAAAAATATTATAAATGCACTAGAGTATTGTGGACAAATCCAGAAAAAATCAAAGTTGTATCTCAGTAACTTTAAAAAGTATTAATTTTTTACGAACCAGTGTGTAGTAGATAGCTGCAATAAACGCATTTCTTGCGTTACTGGCCGTCGGTTTCTTTGGATGAAGCAGTAATTTAAGTACTTCTTGAGGGGTGCAACTTCACGTTTGTATTTGGTTATTAAATGACGGAATTGTGACTCATGTTTCGACTGACATTTTGAAATGTTCTGGTCCCTCACAACTCACCCTCTCAAATACAAGTACTCACTTACCTTTGAATTCTGAACTTTCCTCACAATGCACAGTTCTATTGCCTTACCGAATTGACTATCTGGTCTGGAAAAAATTCTATTTTCTTCAGCCAACTTTTCAACTACTTTTATCATCTGTTCGATTGCTACAAAATGTCATTTAATTTTATTGTACGTCCAACTTTCAAAAATTGTCAAAATTTGAATTTTCAACGTCTTGTCATCTGTTGATTGAAGAGAATCGATAAGTTTCTTAATAATATCTTTATTGTCTGATTTTTCAATGGACGTAGAAGAATCCCCAGAGTGAAAACAATATCTGTGATAGCACTTTGTACTTCCTGAATTTTCTTATGAGGATACCGTTTTTATTGCTATTTTCTTTTCTTGATAGGGTTTTCTCCTATTCCAATTAAACTCTGTTTATCTTCCCTACATTCATTTTGCAAAAACTTGCCGAACTATCTGAAGAGCTTAAATTGTCATTTCCTTGATTTTCTACTCTTTTCACTATATTCACTGGATGTTCCGTTACTTTCGTTAATGTCACGAGAACCACTGATCTCGACACTAACAAAAACGCACTAACAAAAGGCCTTTTTGGAAGCCGATTCCTTTTTTCCGTAATGAATCACAAATTTGCCAATCTAATTACTCCTATAATTCAAGTTTCACTAGTAAATCGTGGTTTACGCTTCTTGGAGATTTTCTTTTCTTGAAATCATGATCTGAAAGATTAAATAGATTGAAACATTTGTCATATCTCGTGATTGACCACTCATGTTGCACCGTGTACACACGATTCACAGAACAAACTCTAGCACTCTTCTCTTTATAAGATGCGTATTGCGACTGATGTTTCAGAAACTTTTACTCCTTGACAAGTAGTCAGTTGTATTTCACGAGCAATGTCAGGAGGGCACCCCACCCTAGGATGCAAAGGGGCTCTGCAATAAAATTCGTTTCTCTGACACTGAGGAAAAGCAGTAGTAAAATTCGTTTTCTGTCACCCATCCCTTCTGGAGATAGAGTGAACAAAATTTTATTCAGACTTTTTCAAATACAATTTCTAATACAATAGTTAACAATTAAAGAGAAATATTTAAAAAAATAACAAAAGTTAAAGGTTCAAGAAGAGAGAGAGAGAGAGAGAGAGAGAGAAAAGAGTTAATAGCTAAAGAAAAAGTTTAAATGTTAAGGAAAAAAAGTTCTAGTCCGTGAGGGACGAGTGTGGCGCCTGTGACGCGAGTGCATCGCCGGTACTGCTGCTGCTGCTGCTGCTGCCGTTGGTGCGGTGAGGGCGGGGGGCACAGATCTTGTCAACAATCTCTCTGTACTCGCGCGGGGCGAGGTAGGGTCCTGGCTGTGTGGGCGAAGTAGCACGCCGCGCTCCCAGTGTTGGCTTCAGCTATGATACGCTGTCTTAGTTTTTTCAGCTAATGGGCTGTCTTAGTTTTTTCAGCTATGAGGTACTAATATTTCTTGAAACCCTAATCAGGCAGACGGCCTTTTTTTATTGTTCTTCGGCACTTATATCAAAGACCGAGGGAACACAATTCGTCAGTGCTGGGACAGGAATCACGCGCCTGCAAATTTACAATCATCCTTTTAAAATAATTACAATTTTTAATGATATATTTATTTTTTGAGAAAGTAATTTACAGAGGAATAAAATACACATAATATTAAATCAAAATATTAAATCTAACAAACCAGGAATTTTTATGTTAAGTTCATTCCCAGTATCAATCAATCATATTTTTCGATGTACGCGTAAATTCCAAAATTTAATATAGGCATAACTACACAAATAAAAAAAATTCAGGTAAATAAACACGTGTTCACACAATACATTTATGTCATTCATTTAAAAAATCAGATACATTTTAAAAAAAGTCAATTCTTGGGTGATTTGACGCGGAATGGCGCATATTTCAATTCGTTTAGCGGTCACCCACAAGAAGATGAATGACGCACAAGTCACCCACACGTTGTTATCCTCAAGAACATGGATGACACAATGTTATACATTCTTGGGGCAGAGTGAACAGCTGAAATACTAATAACTCTTGAAACCCTGATGATGCAGACGATCATTCTTTTTTACTTTCTCGACTAATGAATACTTCGTAGAAGAAAAGAAAGTTACGTAATCGTGCTCCAGAAAACTGTGAATTTTCGTCAGAAAAACTCTCATTGTTGGGCTCTGGTAACGAAAAAGTGGATAAATCCTGCTGCTAAATTTAGAAAAAAACCTGTAACTCGTGATGGAGCCAGAATCCACGTTTTTACCATCAAACCAGCCTATAAAATACTTAGGTCTAAATCTTGACACAAGACTAAACAGGAAAAACCACATCAACATAAAAACACAACAGGCTAAAATCAGATTAATCCAGCTCAAGCCAATACTTAATAAAAACTCCAAACTTTCACTAACATAAACTCAATAGATCAACTCAAACAATACAAATTTAGTCTCAACAAACAACACAGACCGAAATAAACAATAGATACCCGTTCGATTCCTTCCTAAAAATATTCTCAGACAATTGTGATCTGTAGATACTCTGATGAGTAATCTACCCCATAGTAGTAGCTATAGTAGAACTAGGTTAAGCATAGTTTAAGTTAGTAGTAAGTCATCAATACATATGAAAGAGTGTTTTACTGATCTATGTACAACCCAACAAGCAATAAATAAATTTGAAAAAAAAATCCACGTTTTTAGTTCTTCAGCATTAGCATCAAAGACTGACCGAATACAATTGGTTAGTGTATGGGTAGGCAGAGCGCGTTCTCATACTTGCAATTGATTTTTTTAGAACTGTTTTTGTGAAGTGTCCACTTTTTTCTTATTTTATTTTATAGCAAATTGAACAAGGAATTTGCCTATATTGTTTTCCAATTTTTTATCTCATCTAGTTTATATAGAATTTTTTTAAAAAGGTCATTTTTAAATGAAAAATCATTTTTTGGAAAAAGTCTTTACAAAAGAGTAAAACACACATTTTAAAGTATTAAATGAGGCAAACCAGGAATATTGAATTCATTCGGAGCAAAAATTGATCATATTTGTGAGGTACCCGTAAATTCCAAAATTTAATATTGGCATAACTACACAAATAATCAATTTTCAGGCAAATAAAAAAAACACGTGCCCCTTTTTTTGATGTCCAGATTTAAGAAAAAAAATATCGTACATTTTAAAAAAGTGGCCAACTCGTGTGGGATTTCACGTGGAATGGCTCCATACTTAGTTCAGTATATTCTCAAATCTCCTCAAAAGATAATTTAACAGTTAAGTTTTAACAGAAATGATTGAATAGAATTCCTGGATGTCATGTACTCACGAAATGGAGCAAATTTTCCCTTACCACAAGGGAATAGAAGCACCGTTTCGTGAAATACTTGACGGTTCGTCTTCCGGCCTCTGATCGGTGCAGCTGAGAGTCGCCTGCGGTGCCTCTCCTTCACGTCCACTCCTCACCCATCGGTCTTCTGCGGCAGAAGCTCTGCACCGCAACTCGCGGCGACGCGGCCTATAATGTCGAATGGTTTTATCACCGGAAGACCGACTGCGAATTCGAGGCCATTTCCTTTGGAACAAGCCACGTCTTTACATTCCCTTTTACTGCCAGACCCTTTGTCCAGACCCATTTCTTTCTTCTGCTGATTTCATAATCTTGGTTTTCGATTTTGGGTGCCGTTCCAAGTGGAAGTGTCTTTGAACTTAGTTGTGTCTCTTTTCTCAAAATCGTGCTTTAGCGTATATCTTCGCCTTTGGGATCTTCTGTACTTTATAAACGTTACGCTACGTTTAAAACGTTTTTCGCTCAGCTACCAGCGATTCTTTTTTGCTCCATTCCTTTTGTCACTCGATTGCAGGATTGCGCTCCGCGCCGAAAAAGGGCCGAGGGAAATGGAGTTCGTTAATATGAATGCACAACCTGCCAGCCCTTTAAATTCCTGTAGCATGGTTATAAGATTCATGGAGGAATTCTTCACAACATTCCTGCTAAGAGATTTAATTTCTTCAGCAAGCTTTTCAACGTTGGGTACGTACGTAACTGTTCGTAGCACTGGACCGTTTGTCTTTTTATTTGGTCGATCGCAGTGAAGCAACTTTTCGTCTAGGATTTGCGTTGCAGGTAAGCACATACGCATTCATTATTATGAAGGTTATATTCAAAATTAGATTCCGTCTTTTGATAGAAAGATATCCATTTTCTTACAAGAGCCAGATAAGGACACGGGAGAAGTCTCTTTTAAGACTTTATAATCTGAATTTCAATTTATTTCAGAATTCAATTTTTTTATATTCGAATTATTTTTATTTAATTACAATGCTTGAACTTTCTTGGATTTTGGCACACATAACAAATGCATAATTCTGGACGATATGATAAAATATTCTACAAAACAGTTACTGATCCTTATCCGAATTCTTTCTCACAAATGGATGCAAAATTATTATTACTACAATTAGTATATAATTTGCTAGTTATATTACCTTATTCTTATTGTTGTTATTATTATTATTATTATTATTATTATTATTAGTGGTATTAGTGTTCTATATTACTGAAAGGCTGTGTATATTTATGTTGTTGTAATTAGCTGCCACCGGGTTATGCCCAATTGCAGTTTAAATAAATCTAATCTAATCTAATCTAAAAGGTTTTTTTCATTCAATACAATTTACACGGATATGAGTTATTAATTCGGCAATAGGATTTAGAGTTCATAATATTATAGCCGAACTCCCCATTTGGACACTTTTATTCACATCATTTTTTTCTTGGATTTCATTGAGTTCAATTCCAGTACTGTTATAACACTTGTAGAAAATATAATGTGAATCTAAATAGTGACGTTTTCCATCTCCACTGGTGTTTTCCATTATTATTCGTCATCCTTTTCACAGCAAATGGTTATTCAGTCTGTCCAGCCAGTGTCCTTTCTTGCACGTCAGCCTTCTGTGGAGAAAAGGGAAATATTTTTAAAACGCTAAACGAAAATCTATACGTGGAGTTTCTATATGTAAGAAGTTGAGCAATATTTTCGTTCCGTGTCTGCCGTAATTCTGGGAGGGAAATCTCCCGCTGAGCCAGCGGGCCGCAGCGCTGCCCATCCTCCGGAGCGCCTCACTCCCCATCGATCTCCGTGGCCGGCCCCGCGCTCGCCCCGCCCCCGCCCCCTTCGCCCACCTCCCCCCGCCCCACGCCCGTCTCTCCCCCTGCGTTCGCGCCTGGCGTTCTTCAAAGGAGTCTCCGGCGACCTAAAAGGCGATTTCGAACAGAATGTCCTTTGCTTTTGTCTTTTGCAGAAACCTGTTATGGAAGACGGAGGAGAGTTTAAGAGCGTTTCCGGATAGACTTGTTTGCATACTTTGCTCGGCTTGTCACGGAGAAATAATGTCAGAACGATTTTCGTAATGATCTTTCTGCCACTTTTTTCTTTTCTACTTGAAATGTTTGTGACAATCTTTCACTTTCACAAGAAGACGTTTTAATCAAGCGAGTTTATTGAGTCTCTTTTACTCGATACTATTCGTTCAATCGTCGTAGTTTGTAACAAGTTAAATTAAACGTAAAGTAAATAACTTCAAAGATTTCCATTCGTAGTAACTTTGTCACAGCAACCGTTTGGTGCTTCTTTAAAAAGAATTTCATAAATAAATTCACTTTTCAATATAATATTTCGAGAAAAATAAACAGGCAATTTCTTCTTGTAAACTGTCTTTGTCCGCAAGAGAAAATTATATTTCGGGAATAAATATCACCGTCACGAAAAATCGACAAGTAAGTTACAATGAATGTATTCTTCCTTCGGCGAAGAAAAAAACGTGTACATTATTTGAAGTGATATTTGTTGACCTTTGTGAAAGATAGAATTGAAATGCATTATTTATTTCAAATAACGTTCATCCACATACAAAGAACCAGAACAGATGTCAATTTGTCTCATACTCTTTATCATATCTTTAGATTACACTGGTCTACATAGGAATTTTTTTCTGCTGACTTGGATGTTTGAACTGATTTTATATATGGTAGGAAATTGTGCGGTGTTTACGATGTTTCTATCATAGAAATCTATATGACGTGTTGGCTCTCCATCGTAACTATTTAAACTAATAACTATTATAACTACAAATTGTATGCTTTCTAAGTATACTTAGAATGAAAAATAGCACTTCGATTTATTCACGCAAGAGAGGAAAATAGTGGTTTATAAATATTTTTAAAAGTGTTTTAGTTTGGACTTATTACTAAATAGCGAAATACACAAATTAAAATCAACACTAAGCGCATTCATGTTAAAGAAACTTGCGCTCCTTTGATTTTCTGGAATAGCTGGAATTAGGGATATCGCGCTGCAAACACCAACAGTAATCTTCTATCATATTTGTGTTCCATCTACGTTGATATCTTTCAGCGATTGTTTTTATATCTTGAGGGAAGCGCTCACCCTGCTCTTCACTTACATCACCAAGATTTGAGGGAAATATATTTAAGATAACGCACCTTTACACTCATGTTTGCTACTATCCTTTGATATGCTGTTAACCAAGTTTCAACTAGAACTTTGTAGTTCTCTGCCCTCTTGCTGACAAGAAAGTTTGTCGCAACATTACAAAAAGCACACCGAGCATCGTTCTCCAATGTGCTCCTTGTTTCCAAAAATCTTTTATCTTTCAAAAGAAGCCTTATTTGAGGGCCATCAAAAATTGCCAGCTTTCAACTTCTCTTGTGTCAGTGGTGGAAATATAGTGCAGATGTAGTTGAAGCAAGTACCATCTTTATCCAGAGCCTTCACAAAGTACTTCATAAAGTTTAACTTGATGTGCCGTGGAGGTAATAGAATCTTATAGCGATCAAGAAGAGGCTCATGGTTTACAATCTTGTCGCCAACGTTAAATGTCTCCCTTATAGGCCATTCTTTTCTTATCCAGTTTTCTTTCTCCGAGCGGCTGTCTGAAAGACACATGTAACAAGGATATTTCGTGTACCGTTCTTGTTGACCTAGGAGTATCGATAATACCTGTAGGTCACCACAAACTGTGCAACAGTGAGGGTATTTTATTTTATGGAGAAGTATTCTCATTGTTTCATGTTTCCTTCAGTTTTACTGAGTGACCAATAGGAAAAGGTGCTAATTTGTTGCCATTATTCAACACACACTAAACTTCTCTTCGAGCTGTCAATGAACAACTTCCATTTCTCTACAAAGTAACCGCATCCCATAGCGTCAATGAAACCTTTGACATCAATTCAATACACAAGTTGTTCATCCATCTCAAAATATTTTACCAAGTTCTTCTCTCTGTGTCGATATATGATAGTAATTCCGGAAGATAACATATTCTACGCCTTTAGTCTGGAACTTAGTAATTCTGAGAATGCTTTAGGCAGATCATGATCACGAACAAGGTCATTTAATTCACCTTGGGTGAATGGCTTGCACAGAACGTCATCTCATCACAAACCTCGAAGTTGTCTTGACTATCTGGTTCTGACAGGATACTGGATTCGACACTGGAACTGAGAGTTGAAAATGTTTGCAAAATAGAGATAGGCATATCATCACCGTGTGGAATGGATCTTATCGCTGACCACAAGGAGTTAGGATACTGAATGGACTGTTAAGACTTTTTGTTAAATCCTGTCACATCAACCATACAAAAATAGCAGTCTTTCACATTATCTTTCTGTTCCCGCCACACCATTGGAACTCTGAAGCTTAGGCTTTTCTCTGCCCCTTGGTCCATTGTCTGAGTTTTTCTACACGCGCAACTTGTGTATTGTGTATGTCGACGCACTTTGTGTGGTGCCGAACATTTATCCTGGTCGCCGAGTTTAACACCCAAATATGCATAATACCTTTGGAAACAAAATCAGATATATTTGTTCTTTGTTCTGGAGTTGTAAACTTGCTACAAATGTAACAAAATATGTCTGGACCTTTTTTCACTTTCTACGAATTTCGGACATTTTTCATCTCAATCTGTAACAAAGAAAAATATATTAAGTTGATATTTTTAAAACAACAGAGAAACATTTATAACATTTCTATTTCCTGAAACAAACCCAATGTGGTTGCGCAAAATGGTTTTAAATTATCGATCGAAAGCAACATTAATTAATACAGGAACCTGCAGCAGTTGAAAACGTATGAAGTGATCATTGCAGTAAAAACCTGACGTGATGGTAAAAATGTGTATGATATCGTGATTCAGATCCCTCAAACCAACGAAGATCAGCTGTTAGCTTGAAGTCAGCAAAAGTTATGTAGACCAGTGTTATTTTTCTCGCGGCATAAAATATTATATTATCAATAGGTGTCTTCGATGCATCGATCAGGCATAAACCTTATTACTACACAATGAACAAGAGGTAAGATTGTCTTATCTACTTGGCTGTTCGGGAGACGCCCCATCGCAGGTACCAACGTTTCGGCCGCTTTGCTGCGACCTCCCTCAGAGCGAAATGCCTGGGATTATCTTGATGAAGACTTGGGACTGGGGCCCTACGTAGAATGCCGACCAAATAATCCCTTCATCTTGTCTCATGAAACTTACTCTCTAATTCTGTATGTAAATTGCGGACCAGACCGTCTCAGTTAAGGAACAGGACTGAGGATAAGGAAATGCAGGTAGGCGCGTTAAGGGGAGGGGCCGCCGCCGCCGCACAATATTACGTCCAATACGTGTAATTTTAAAAAATAACACAAAATTTTCTCAAAAGCGACTCAAAATTTTTACTTTCCCGTATACTATACACACGTATAGTACACGGAAAGTTATGTAATGCTACGCGAAAAAACGACCGCGAATGTCGAGTTGCAAAATTAAGAAAAAAAATCTTCTAACAGAATCCCTAGTTTGGTGGGTCCTTGAAACCGAAAGACCAATTGAAAGCAAAACGTCGTCCGTGTGTCAGTCTCTTGTCTTTCTGTCTGTTCGTCCCTTTGTCTGTGAACAATGCTAGAGACTAAACCGCCCAGCCAATTTCCTACAAAACTGATACTCCCCGATCGATCTGGCTGATATCGTGGCCCCTTTAATTTGAAACCGACAATTTAATTTTGGGGGGTAGTGTACATGGAACCCCCGCACATTTTCAGAATTATCTCAAAAACAGCCCCAAATTTTCATGTTTTTCACGGTTAACTCGAAAATATCGAAAATTGGAAGAGTAAATTTTATTCGGCGTCTTCCTTCAACTACGAAATTGCGGATAGAGATTTTTCCTTCAAATACATTTTTTTATTCATAGTGAGTTCTTTCTTTAAGGTTATGTACATTTTCTTGAAAGTTTTAGTAGTTTTCGCGTTTTGGCATTAATAGCGCAAATTTGCGTGCAATATGTGCACTAGAATGTCCCTTATATTGCCCGAAAAAATTTTTTTTTCAATTTTTTTTGGGCTCACCCCCTAAATATTTTCCATTTGGTCAAATTAACTCGAAAATAAAATTTCATCTCAATATGTCGATATTAACCCGTGCCGACTTCAGCGCGAAATTTGAATGTTAGGGGATCATTGGTTTTGTTGGGTTAAGTCAGTGGAAACCTACTGATCCATTTTTAATATATAATTTTATATTACAATTTAATTCATTTTCAATCTCTAGACTGTGTTATAGTTTTAACTTTTCTTGTGGATACTTTTTTTCAGTGTTTGTTTCTTGCAATATACGTACAACGAACGATGTTCTTGAACAACACAAAAAATTGCTTTCGCTGCTCATGAAAGTCGTCCAGTAGTCCATTAAAACCTTACATTAATTTAACAGGCCTTTCAGCGCAGTCATTCACAGCTTTCAACTTTATAAATAACCTTTTAGCTTCTAAATATGAAGAGTTGTATTACCAGGTCAAAGGTCAGTTTTGAATAAAACTAGTATCCATCTTCAGGCAAAGGAACATATCTGCTTTTGGTTGACACAAATTCGGCTATTGTTTTTATTAAAATTAATATTAACGTGAATTAGGAGATATATTGTATATTAACGAATTAATAATTAATGAACTGGCCGGCCGCGTGGCCGAAATCGCTAAAGCAGTAGTGTCGTGGCTATCTCACACCGCAGGGTCGTGGGTTCGAGTCCCGCCGCGGGCATGCGTGTATTTGTGTATGTCATATGTGTGTCCTATCACCTTTCACTATCATCATTCATCTTCCATACCTAGGGCTAACAACCCTGGGAAGTAAAAATCGGATCCAGGATAATGCTGATCCCCCCTGATGAACTGTATTCTCAGCATCCCTGCGTGGTCCGAAGTGGCCTGCTCGAAATAAAAATTAAAGAACGCTCATCGGGATGCAATTGAGCTTACCATATTGTTCTCCATCCAATTTTTCACAAATGGAATACAACACTCTTCCATGTGCAGATTTACTCAGGCTAAATTCACTACCATTTTGATTTTGATTTTGATTTGTAACGTCTACTTCATCATCAGAAGGCGGTACGACAGACAATTCTTCAAAGAAATACTACATACGGTGTCTACATTTTTTTAAATGCTTTTGAAATTGTAGAATCTATCCTTTCAAGCGAGTTTACAAATTTTATATAGCATCTTGATAAGGAGTTTTTACAGCTGCACTGTCCTAAAGCCACGGTTTTACATAAACTGTTACAATCACCAGTTATTATTTAAGGAATTTGTAATTACACAAGATAGTTTAGATTCTGATCTTAGCAGGGACGTTTCAAATATTAAATATCTCTTGCCATCTATCGAGCTAGATGCATTACCCCGGGAAAATGTATCTTTAGTTTGTTACTTTCATAAAAGTTCAACATTTCTTTAATTTCGTACTCATTAAAGAACATTCCCATATTCGCTTTGCCACTTTCAAAATTAATCGCATTAAATCTTTTCTAGATTTCCTTAAAATGCTAAAAAAGTGGTGTCCGAATTGCTTGCTACATTACGTATTTTACATTCAAACACAAATTGTAAAATAAGTTTGAATATGTGATAACGGCACGGAAAGAACGATGCCCTGTTAAAACATTCTTCAAGAAAAACGTATACTCCTTCAAAACTTCAAGTGTTTGATGCAGTTGTATCACAGCAAAGAATTTGTAATACTTTTTCTTATTGTATTGATCTTTGTTGCGCCCTTTCTTTTGTCCTTTCGTCTAGTCCTGCAAGATAGCTTTTACATCCTGACTCTCTCTGCCGAAATAAAAACATCCTGTCTTCTTCCAACGTAATCATTTGTAAAGCATTTGGATGTGCAATATCAAATAGATTGTTCAAATTATTTTTAAACTTTCCACGGTGCTTCCAAATATCTTCACACTGGCTTGCGTTTTGTGTAATTTTCTTCCCTCCGAATAGTACAAGTTAAGTTTTTTTTGAACAATGCTGATTAGCTCTTGTCGGAATTCTTGCTTTCTTCCAAAATATCATGCACTCACGCACCACAAGTTTAGGACTTTCACTAACTGTTCATTTAACTTCCCATATGTTATAAAATAAAACTTCAAGCACTTGTTTATTTCATGATAAATTGTGTCCAGTTATTTGGAGTTTTATATAAATAATTAATACTATCTCCTATTAAAGACACACGTTCTTCGGCACTGCATATGACATTATGTTAGATTAGCAACCTTTAAACACGAGTGACACGATCGATTAAAATTCATGTATTGTTGTGCTCGGGCCTGACTCAGCGGTTGGTGATAGCTCTGGACATGTCCGTCATGCGAATTCGCGCTCAAGTCGGCACGGATTAAAATGCTCCGATTTCAACAAAATTTTGTACAGGCATGTTTTAAGATCATGGGAACAAAATTGGAGGGTGAGCGGTCAAAAATTTGAAAGTCGGAAAATAAGGGACATCCTAATGTGCACTTTAAAAAATTACAAAAACACGATTTTCTCAAAAACAGCTGCAAATTGTTTCTTCATACTTTTGGTAGGCGTAGTGTTAAATGTACTCTATGAGACATCAACGCCATATTGCTCTATTCTTCAGTTTTTTTCAAAAATTGCAAAAATAAAATGTTTTGACATATCTCTCACGTTGTAGCGGCGATACCTTAATTTTATTATATTAATGAGTACATGTGCTTTAAATATTGACAAGTAACGTTTCCTCAGAACTCATTAGTTTTCTGTGAAAACTAGCTCAAAATTCCACATTTTCAGAAACGCTCAAACGCCATTTTCTCATAAATGGCTCCAAAGTTTTTCTTCCATTTTTTGGAACGGATAGTGCTAATTGCACTCTTTAATATGACGTAAAGTTTATTTTGCAGTATTTTTTTGTCAAAAATTACATAAATGTAATTTTTTGAAAGACCTTTCACACCGTTAATATGCACGTTTTCCACAATTTGTAAACATTCTTCTATTTGTTAGTTAAAGTGCTTTAATTGACTTTGAACAATTTTTTTGAAAACTCAAAAATTTTCTGTGAAAAAGAGCATCAAATTTCGCAATTTTAGTTGGACATTTTCGTAAAAACGGCTACATATTTTTAAAAGAAAATTGTTATTTAGGACGAGGTTTTTGTGTTATTTAATATTCTGAAATTAATATTTTCGTTCTATCATTAGGAAACCGAAAAATTGAAAAAATGTCAAAAAATGTACTTAAGGCGGCGAAAGATGGCAGCTGGTTTTCTCAATGAAATGTATTTATCAAACACGCATCTTCAAATAAAGTCATGGTTATATTTTTGAAAATACGAGTAGTTTTTCCATAATTTCGTGACAAACATAATAGCCCGCTGCACATTTACTGTGCATCAGACAGTGGATGCGTCGTAAATTTGAATATGCAATTTTGTACATTATTTCTTTGATCGTTTCTTATATTCGACCTTTTGTTATACATTTACACATTAATCTATTAAAAATTATTTATTTTGCAATTGTTAAAATAAAAATTGCTAGCTCTTTAAGGGTCAATAAGCGGCAAGGGACAATAAGGGGCAATAAGACAACAATGGAATTCCGTTCCGCTGTCGTGTATATCTGTGAATTACGTGTCACTGTAATCAAGTCACAACTTGATGTAGCTGTATGGTATCAGTCTTTTTTTTTCAATAGAAGTTTACAAACCTTTTGTATTATATTTTTATGCAATAGTAGAATTCACATATTTTTGACAACACTGCTTTGGAAACAGTGATTTGTTCGATTCTTGGTTGAATTTGTCGTTTTCAAATAATAGCTAAGATGTCAGTAGCGCAGAAAATGCCATTTTTCAATCCTACTGTTTTTTATAATATATATAATAGCTGTTTCCAATAATACGGGAAAGTATGTGCTATTGTAGCACCTCTAGTTTCTTCAAACTTCTGGTGGGGATAGTTCTAAATGTATGCTATGCAATGTCATAAACTCACTATTGCTATATTCATTTGTTTTATTTCAAAAATTACGAACATATATTGTTTTGTTTTTTGTCTCTCACATCGTTAATATTTCCATCAAAGGCAATTGGATCACATTATAATATTTAGCAGTACTATATGTGCTTTAAACAATCTCACTCGAATTGCGACAATAATGTCAGTTTCTCGAAAACTCAACCGTTTGCTGTGAAAACTAGATCAAAATTCCGTATTTTCGGAAACGCTGAAACGCCAGTTTCTCATAAATAGCTCCAAATTTTACTTCAAACTTTTGGAACGAATACTCCTAATTACACTTTTTAACATGGTTCAAAGTTCTTTTTGTTTTTGTTTATTTGTTATTTCAAAAATTACTCAAATGTAATTTTTTTGAAAGATCTCTCGCACCGTTAACATGCACATATCCAGCAATTTGCAAACACTATTGTACTTGTGAGTTAATTCGCTTCAAATGACAAGATTCCTGCGAAAAAGAGCTCTATTTTTCGCATCGCACAGTCGGGTTTAAACGCCATTATCTTAAAAACGGCTCCACATTTTTAAAGAAAATTGGTATTGAGAAGGTTTTGCTATTTTTTACTATTCCTAAAATAAGATTTTCATTCTACCATTAAGAAATTGAAAAATTAAGAAAATTTACTTTGGACGACGACAGAAGGCACCTGGCAAGAGTATGTGGCAAGTCCGAATAACTAGCACAGACCAAAGGAAATAGAAAACTAATACGGGAAAATCTGTGCCATTCTGTAGCACTGCGTTTTCTTTAATATTTTGGTAAGGATAGTGCCTAATGTACTCAATGAGATGACATTCACGCTATATTACTCTATCATTTTTTCAAAAATTACGAAAATTACATTTTTTGACATATCTCTCATATTTACATTACCGGCGCTTGGTTGACTTTGTTGTTATATTGAATAATAAAGTGAATTTCCTGCCAAGCAGGCCGCTGAAGAGGCTAGCTCGGCCCTGGAGATGAGTGTAAGCTGCGCCACTCCGCATGTCGACCGAATGACGCAGTTTTTCCAACTCACAAAATAAAATCACTTTTTCTACGTGTGTCATGCACTATTTTTAGACCACTTTACCGACTTTCATTTTATTTTAATTCAAGTTTGTAAATCGCCGAATTGGTTATTATACTTATGAAATCAAACGGGAGTATTTTGTTTTCTTTTCACAGTCACATTTTCATTTGAACACATGTGTATCGTCTCATTTTAACAGTAAAAAACAAAAATGAAACTTTTAGCTTGCTGTGCATGCCCTAAAAGTGTCCCCTTTTTTGTACTGGCAGGTTAAAACGTGTTTGCAGTACAGTTTTACCGAAGTGATTTTACTATTTTCATGAGGGATTTCATCAGACGCAATGAGCAAAGTGCTATCGAATGTTTATTTTTTAACCGCCATTCATTTTGACAAAAAAACAGGGACATTAACTTAAGTTTCTCTAATGACATGTCGTTTTTTCAACGTAATATGCGTCCCTGACGTGCGCTTTCCAAGAACCACAAGCAATTATTCTTCCGCGTAACTCAAATCCCCTGCCGGTTTTTGGGTAGCGCCTGAAAGGAGACGAGCAGGAAACGACAGGTCGTTAGGAACGTCGAAACGTTGACGTCCACTTTGGCGCGAAAATAGTAGGCGGTTACTCAGGCCATTCAGCAACGCGGGATTTTGAAATTCTGACGAGCAGCCTCGTTTTGTTCTCGTGTGGTGCGCGCCGCAGAGATAGCGAGGGAACTTTCGCATTAATTTGGATTACGAGGAAATATTACAACGCATATTTCGGATTTGTTTCACACTGATGTCACCCTGGGACGGATCGTATCTCGATAGGTTTCCAGAACTTTGACAAGTTTGTTGACTACTTTTATTTTCCTCCTTTTTATTCAGGTGTGTCGTTGTTTGTAAATAATTTTAGTATCTGCTGATAGTGGTCGCTATGCTTAATTTTGGTAATGCCATCACTTATGCTAGATGAATTGTTACGATCAGAAAAAGAGAAAATCGCATTTACAGTTGGCCTACTTTAAAACATTTATAATGAATTAACGCATAAGCTAGTAATATGGAATATTTTTGAAACATGTACACAATTGTTCTTAGTTTCCACTACAGTGTAATATCAATCATAAACCAGAACCGGAATTCCAGACACTTCGTTCAATTTGTGCGCACGTTAAAAATTAGTGATTAATTGTATATATTGCTCTCCCAATTTTATTTATATTACGAGTTATATCACATCTGTTGTGTAGTGTTAATAATTAAAAGTTAATTAAAAATTAAGTCTATAAACTATGAGAATCTGAAACAATAATAAGTTGCGCGCTTCCCTTGTGCGCTGTGACTGTTGCTGTTCAAGATAAGCATCAAGAACAAACGCTGTTACAGTTGTTTTTACTTTCCCGTATACGTACGTATACACGGAGTGATACACGCAGTATAGGGAAAGTTATGTAATACTGCGGGAAAAAATGGCCAATTTTCTCCAGAAAAAAATTCGTTGCCGGTCAGTGATAACGAAAAAGTGGATAAATCCAGTTGCTAAATTAAGAAAAAAATCCCCTAACACGTGGTGTAGCCGGAATCCTTCTTCTGTGGGTCCTTGATACCGAAAAAACCAATTCAAAGGAAAACGTCCGTCTGTCCGTTCGTCCGTCCGTCTGTGAACACTGATAGGCGCCTAAACCATACGTACGATTTCTTCCAAAATGGATATTTCCCAGTCGATGTGGTTCTAGTCGAAGCTTCGAGATTCTGAAAAAGATTCTGTACAATTTGGGGGTACTTTATATGAAGCCCCCCGACATTTTCAAAATTTTCTCAAAAACGACTCCAAATTTTTTCTTTAAATTTCATGTAAGAACAAAGTAAAATACACTTCTAAAGGTGGCATAGGTCCGAGTTCCACAGATAACTCTGACTTTTCGAAAATTGCAAAATTTAAATTTTTTTCGACGTCATTCTGGAACTACAAAATTGAAGATACAGATTTTTCTTTCAAATAAAATTTGTTGTCCAAAGTGAGTGCATTCATTAAGGTCATGTGCATTTCTGTGGTAATTTTAGTGGTTTTTGCGCAATACTTGCGTGTAATATGTGCAATTTAAAAAAAGTACAAAAACAAGATTTTCTCAAAAACGGCTTCCAAATTTTTTCTCTAAACTTTCGGTAGGCAGTAGTGCCTAATGTATTTTATGAGATGACAAAAACGTCTTATTGCTCTATTCTTTTGTTTTTTCAAAATTGCAAAAATGTAATTTTTTGACTTCTCTTACGTCGTTAATTAGCCTTGATTTGTTGACATTATTATATTAAGAAGTACATGAGCTTTAAATAATGTCAAGTAAAGTTTTTCGAAAACACAACCGTTTTCTGTGAAAACTAGCTCAAAATTCCACATTTTCAGAAACGCTCAAACACCATTTTCTCATATATGGCTGCAAATTTTTTCTTCAAACTTTTGCAACTGATAGTGCTAATTACACTCTTTAATATGACGTAAAGTTTATTTTGAGTTTTTTTTGTTTTTTCAAAAATTACATAAATGTAATTTTTTTGAAAGATTTCTCAGGTATTTTTTTATTTTTTTAATTTATTTATTTTAAGTCGTATCAACAACTATGGTTATTAGAGACTACAATTTATTCATTACATAATATATTCTTCAGTTATAAAAACAATGATAAAATAAAAAGTACAGAAAAATTATGCAAATCAAGCTATAATTAATCATACACAGTTAAATATGAAATTGTAACTGAACAGTTTTGAAATACATTTAGTAGGATTATATATCATTTAGAATATTACATGATTTACAGTAATGTAGGACATTTTTTGATAATCCTCAGATGTTAGGATTAGTTCTTCCTCATGCACATCTATATTGTGCTCGCGTCTGTTGTCCTGAAATATATTACAGCCAGGGGCGTAGCGTCCATGGATGTGGGTGATGTGTTATATACTCTGACAATATCAGTTATTTTTACTTTAAAATGATTGTAAATTGTCCATTTTGTTATTTTCATTTTGTATTACAATTTTTTCTTTATATTACAAACTTCGTGCCGTTGAAGATTCGATTCTTCACGTGATTGACTCACTCGGTAATGCAGCCTCGCCTGCGCTGTGAATCAGATGCACAGGCAACCATTACATCCAGCGAGCCAATGAAATAAATCTTATGTACGAAATTTCATGGTTTTCTTCGGTGTTTGTAAGAGAACAAGGTTAATTAATTAGCGTTGTAATTTTATTTATGTATTATTATCTTATTTTAATGCATTTAGTAAATATATTTGTAGCCAATTTAGGTTAGGGAGTGTGGTGGTTGAATGCACAAGGGTATGTGACCGTGCAATCCACATCCGTGCTGAGGAATGGCGAGTACAACGCGATCCAAGTAAGAGTCCACATAATTATGAAATCGTATTTTGCCGTGCACATAATTATGGAATTGTCTTGTACCGTGGACAAATTAAAAACTAGAAATATACAGACTAACATTTTCTGAAAAAGAAAATATAATTAAAGCATTCTGCCAAACACTTACTCTCAGTATCATTTCGAACATTACAAAATGTCAGCGACATTTTAATAATAAAATTTGTGATAATGAATCATGGATATGCGAACGTAAAAGTCTTAAAACACTATATTACTGATCTTTTATGTTCTCATAAGAAAAAAGGGTGGGATTTCAGTGTTTCCGTAGATTTGAATAATATTTACAAGGCTATCAAGACACGTAAGTACTCGTCCACTCACATAGCACGTGAGAAACCGTTAAAAATGTTCGGAAAATCTAAGAGGATAAAATTTTAATAAATAGCCAGCACAGGCTTTGTTGAGCAATACAATAGTGATATAAGGAAAAACAGGGAAATTTTATCACACTTCATTCGAGTTGTATACTTTTTTGGGAGACAAGGGCTTGCATTTCGTGGCTATGATAATAGGGGATCATCAAATACAAAAAATTTCATAGAATATATAAATGAAATAACGAAATATGATTAAACTCTCAAGGATGATATGGAAAATTCCACCGTTTCATGCAACCTCACCAGAAATTCAGAACGATTAGATTTCAAGTGTGAGCATGGTAATGTCTCGTGAATGAAATTTCTAAAGACTTGTCTCATCGACACTGGACATCGACACCCTGAGGTAAGTAGCAAAGAACTACTGTCAACTGATTTGCGTTACGTGACTGTCAATTAAATGATATTCTCTTTCCTATTGTTTTTTACTATATTTGTACAAGTTGAAAATCATTGCTTTCCATTTTATAAATTACGCTCATTCTAATGGGTCCGAAATGAAATGGGGCAATTTTTAAAATAGGGAATAAGGAACATTTACGAGTTTTAAATTATTTTCTCATATCTCGTGTTACATATCCTAAGCCAAAAATCAGGCTACGCCACTGATTACAGCAGTATAATATACGATGGATGTTGAGAGAGGTATTGCAGGGCACACAGATGGGAGGGGGATCTCTGGTTAGAAGGTGTTTGTGACTAAAATTACAATGACCAATTCTTATTCTTGATATGATCACCTGTTCTTTTTTAGAAAAGTCTTTGCAGGTTTTCAAGGAGTAAAATTTCAAATTTGTTCGTGCAAATTACTAGACTTCAGTGTTCTCCAGTGGTTGTCCCATATCTTCTGCATTCTCTTGATGGAGTGTGACCATAGATCAGTCCGTATGTGCGAAGTTGCTAAAACTCCACCAATTTCTGGAGTTGTCATCTCTTCTTAAACGCTTATTTTGTCATCTTCAGGTATCTCTTTGTAATTTGGGAGCCAGGTCATTACTAGAGCCTTGGTGGATTGCATACCATAGTACAGTTCATGAATGTTGTCTATCATTGTTGCACCCGAGCCACCATTGCATATTTTATTAATTGCTTCAATAGATGTGCAGAAGACAACAAGTTTGTCTGCTGTTAGAGTCCTTTGCATGTTTGAATGCTGTCAATATGGAGCACAATTCTGCAGTAGTGGGACTGGAGTAATAATGCAGTCTATTTTTAATTTCTTGAGTGAATGTTATTGCATATTTATCCTCTTGATTTTTTATGAATTTTGTGAATATCATACAGTAATCTTTGTATTTGTTTACTAGCTCAGTTGGTTTTATCTTCCAGTCTTGATCTGATATTTTATCTTTTAGGTTGGGGGTTAACGATATGTCAGGTATTATCCATGGTGGAATAATTGGTTTTCTTTTCTCTCCATTGATATCTCCCATAATATTTAACTGCCTCAATAGGTTTTTGATTTTGTTATATATTGGAGTAAATTGATTATGATCTTTATAATAAACTTGAAGTTTTGGGTAGATGTCATGGTAAATTATTCGATTATTTACTTCAGCTGCTTTGATGGCATATTTGAGGGTTAGCAATTCTCTGCGATGTGATAGGCTTGTTTCTTTAGCTTCTATTTGAGTACTACCAATAGGACTAGATTGAAAACAGCCTGTGCATATGCGGAAGGCTTTATTATGAATAACTTCAAGTTTTCTTAGATCTTTTTTACTGGCAAAATCATATATAATGGCTCCGTAGTCAATCTTGGAGCGAACTATTGCTTTGTATGTCATCAAAAGAAGAGATTTGCCAGCGCCCCAGTTTTTATGAGAAATGAACCTCAAAATGTTTAATCTCTTTTTGCATTCATCAACTGGTAATTGAATATGTCTTTTCCATTTCAGATTTGAGTCAATATACATTCCCAATACTTAAATATTTTCATCTAATTTAAGACTTTGTTCACCTAAATGTAGTGAAGGCTTTTCCTCTTCCTTTTTTGTAGAAAATAGGATGCATTTTGTTTTCCAAGCTAAGAATTTGAAGCTAGTCTTGAGAGACCATTCATAGATTTTATTTAAGGCAGATTGCATAGTCTTTGCTAGATTTGATAGAGACTCATTTGCAGAGGATGGTGATATCATCAGCGTACTTCCTTATGATTACTGGGGGTGTGATTCTTGTCCCATCATCGTTAATTGCCAAGAGAAATAGTATGACAGTACAGATCCTTGCGGCACTCCATTCTTGAGATACTTGACTTCAGATAGTTTCCCATTGACTCTCACTTGTAAGACTCTCTCATTTGTAAAATTTTGTATAAACTGATATATGTTACCTTTTAGACCTTTTTCCTGTAAAATAGTTAGGATTCGATGGATCCAGACCATATCGTAGGCTTTTCCTATGTCCAAACGAACATCCAGGACATGTTGCTTATTGATGAAAGCTTCTTGTATAAATGTATCAATGCTTACTAAGTGGGACGTGGTTGAATGGCCTGGTCTGAAACCAAATTGATTGTAAGATATAACATTATTTAAATCCAAAAACCATCTAAGTCTCTTGTTAATAATTTTTTCAAATATTTTACACATATTGCATGTTAGTGAGATTGGTCTATAGTTGTGATTTTTTGTTGGATTTTTACCAGGTTTAGGTACTGGAATAACGATAGCCAATTTCCATATTTTACGAAATACATTTTTGTCTCATATGGTGTTTATATTGCTAGAAGTACTTTCTGTCTACATCGAGAGGTAGATTTTTTATAAGGATATTAGAAATGCTCCCAGGTCCAGGTGAGGAATTTCTGGTTTCGTTAACAGTTGAGTTTAGTTCTTTCATTGTGATAGGATCGTTGACATGATATAGTGATGTTTCTTCATTGATGATATTCTCTTCAAGGTTCTCTTGTTCTTCTTTGAACTGTTGAAAGGCTTCTGTACAGTTTTTTGAACTGGAATTCATGGCGAAGTTACAAGCAAGGGAATTTGCCATTTCTTTAGGGTCGGTGATGATTTCGTTTTCATCTTGTAGATAATGTATTTGGTTACTTCTCTTCTTTCCTGAAATAGCGTTGATTTTCGCCCATGAATCTTTTATATTATTGTGGATGTTAATACTTGATACATAATTTAACCATGACTTTGTTTTGCAATCTTTAATTACTCTTCTTGCGTTTTCTCTCATTCTTTTGTAGTGAATTTAATTTTCTCCAGTTTTGTGTTTCTTGTATTGGTTGAAGGCATGTTTAGATTTTCTAATTGCTGCTTTGCATTCATCATTCCACCAATACACAGCTTTGGAGACATTTGATGGTTTAATTGATTTAATTGAAATATTAGCAGCTCTAATGATGATTTCATTGAATGTTTCAATGATATTGTCAATGTCATTTGTTTCCAAGAAAATATTGACATCTGATAGCTACTTACAGATGAGTTCTTTATAAAGGTTCCAATTAGCTGTATTGAAATTCAATCTTGTCAATACGTGTGGTTGGTAGTAGGTACTGTAGAGATTGTTAATGTTGATGAAGATTGTTGTTGAAGAAGTTTAGGAAATGAATGGATGAAAAATATTCAAATTTATTATGCAAAGCTGTTGTTCTTTCGTATCGTTAGGAACAGTTTGATTAAGTTAGTATAATGCACAGGCTAGAATAAAGATGTTTGTTAATTTAATGCACGCTTCTTTAAACAGCATGTAAAGCGTCGACACTATGGTGCACTTATTCCAAATTAAAGGCAATGCTAAAGATCAAAGACAATATTGATATTGAAACTTTTCATAAAGTAGGTTTACTTACGAAACAAGCAAATGTGGGATATCAACCTATAAGAGCAATGGTATTTTCCCCACAAGATGTAAACACATTTCTTACAAAAGCTGATGATGAAACTTTTCTTTTAATGAAGGTATAAAAATGACAATGGTAATAATAGTTAAGTTTTATTTATTAACTTGTGTATTGTATTAATAACTGGCATGATTTTCAGGTTGTTGCTATTTTTGGCATATTTGGTGCTTGTAGACGTGTCGAATTGTACAATTTGTGCATCAACGATGTGAAAGAGGAAGGTTCTGTTTTGGTTGTGAACATTAAAGCGACAAAAAATGAGAAGCCCGGAATATTTACTATATCCAGTGAAGAATTTAATTATGTTTAAGTCTGTAAAAATACATTTGCTTAAGACTGTCACATGTTAAACACAATAAACTTTTTTGTTTTACAATCATGGCCAATGCAGCTGCAGTTGGTGATCAAGTGTCAACATCTATAAACAGAGCAGTTTATTTTCGATTTTATATCACTGTTTTAACTTAATTACTGAAATATTTATTCTATTTTTGTGACGAATGACTATTCAGTTTATTTTATTTTTGTGGCGAGTGATTATTCAGTTAATTTGAACGTTACGAGGACGGTATATCGTGTAGTTTTGAATTTGTTTCAAATCTTATTCAATATTTTGAAGACAAATTTCAGCTAATATCTTTATCTATTTACGGTAAAGTATAGTCGACATTGTATTAAACAGTTGCAGCTTAAGTGAACGAAAATACGTAACCGCATTGCCAAATTTCGTAAGTACTAGCTTTCAATAGATTTTGTAGTTAGCATACCTTCTCTTTCTTGTATAGAATCTTAATTTTTAATTTATCGAATAAACATAAATATTACACTTTTAAAATATTAAGCTAGGTGACTGTTGCTTTTATCTGAGTTTTCTTGTATTTATTCCAATTTTATCACGTACTTTAACACGCATTCGTGACATGGCTACTGTTCGTTCTACTCTTTTTACTCTCTACACCCTCAAAGCCGACCTTCTGAAAGCCTTCACACACGTAAACAGTAATTTAGATAAACATATCCGAAGGCTGGAAGAGGTCGTTCTCTACAATGACGGTTGGGCACAAGTAGGCAACACTGCGAATTTTCCCAACCGTGCACCCGTGACTGCACATAAGACACAGACACCATATCCAGTCGCAATTCAAAACAGATTTAGTGTTTTAGATTATGAAACAGATTTACCTCACCTTCCTGATCCTCACAACCCTTCCCTTCCATCGACAAATACATGCACAAACCAACGCAAACAGGCTAGGAAGCGTGTCAAAACCAAAACACGTAAAGCTTCGCATCCTAGCCCACTTGAAAACAATGCCATTCCTACTGAGCCTAAAAAACAGGTACTTCTTTTAGCTGACAGCCATGGTCGCCGTCTTTCCTCCATTCTCAGTAGGAAGTTACCCCCCAACTACTCAGTCTCGTCTATTTTTAAACCTAACGGGAGGTTTGCAGACGTGACTGCAGTTGGACACTCACACGAAGACAATGACCAATCAGGACACAGTCTTTGTCATCGGAGGGCAGAATGACATTAATTTGGGCGGTAACTTTGCACCTGAACAACATGTAAACAAAATTACAATGTGCCGCCCAAAATACTAACATTGTAGTCTCGACTCTGCCCTTCTGGTACAACAGGCCAACAATCTGCAGCGAGATTAAGCACGCAAACCAACAACTAAAACTACAACTGAGAGAAACAGATGTAACACTTTTTGAAATGAATTTCCTCTCAGTAAAACACTTCACCCGGCACGGTCTCCACATGAACCTTGCTGGAAAACATGCAATCGGTGAAAAGCTTGCACAATACATCATCAACTCCAGTCCTACGCAGCCTCCTGCCCAAAATCCATCCCTTTCACCTTCCTTACGTTCCCCACCCTTCTTCTGAACCCTCTTACCCCCTCCTGTGAACCGTTTCTTCCATTCCCACTACAAATGACGCCTCTATTTCCTCACAACCTGTGACTGCTGGGATACATTACAACCTTCGACCACGCACTCGAGGTAAAAATGGAGTAAATATATAGCAACTACAGTCAGATGCAGCAGAAAAACATTCGTTTAGGTACTTGCAAAAAATAAAGATATTGCACCATAATGTTCAATCCCTTTCAAATAAAACTGAGTTTATCGAGGCAGCTCTACAGAGCGATTTAAATCAAATGGATGTTCTTTGCTTTACAGAACATTGGTTATCTCCTAATGAACTTAGCATTTTCCAAATTCCAAACTTTTACCTCGCAGGCTATTATTGTAGAAAAAGAGAATCACATAAAAGTCCTGCATATGGAGGTTCCTGTATTTACGTTAAAAATAATATTGATTCTATCTCCTTGACGGAATTCAATGAGTATTCCGTTGAAAATGTTTTTGAAATTTCTGTTGTAGATCTTCCTGTGCTAAAAATGATATTGCTTTGCATCTACAGGCCTCCAACAAAGAGAGCTGCAGATTTCATTTTGTTCTTAGAAAAACTAGAGATAACACTAATCAAAGTCATCAATCGCTCTTGTGAATCCATTGTTGTATGTGGAGATTTTAACATTGATTTTCTGGTCGAATCTTGCGAGAAAGAGCAGTTTCTTAACTTAATTAATTCCTTCAATTTAGATATTACAATAAAAGTACCTACACGGATCACAGTAAATTCAAAGAAGGCAATCGATCAAATTATAATTAACAAAACCACTACTCGACATGAAATTGAAATAAAAAATTTAGGATACAGTGACCACGATGCACAAATTCTTACCATTATACGAAATGCGAACAATGACACAATAAATAATACACGTATGAGTAGAGTTTTCTAAAAGTAAAATAAAATTATTCATTGATTACTTGCTGCAGGAGTCATGGGACGCGGTTTATAATACTATTGATACAAACGATAAATATTATTCTTTTTTTTTCAACGCTTTCATTTCATTTTAACACTTGCTTTCCTCTTCAGAAAAGAAAATTAAATATTTCACGCAAAAACAATTCTTGGATAACACAAGGGATTAGAACATCATGTAAAAACAAACGAGTTCTTTCTTTCATTTCTAAGCATCATAACGTATCTCAAGATTTCCTCCTGTACTTTAAAAAATACAAATCATTGTTAAGAAAAGTCATAAGGCAGGCTAAAATCATGAAACACGATCAGGATATTTTGAACTCAAATAACAAAACAAAATCAATGTGGGATATAGTAAAAAATGCGACCAAACCAACTAGAAACCTTGTAGAGAATGGTGTTTTTTTAGATAACGATAGAGATGGATCCGGCAACAGTGGCTAGTCTCTTTAACCAATACTTTTCGAGAACTGCTGTCGATCTCACTAAGGGTTTTAAGCCACAAAATTCAACATCTGACGTTTCCCTAAAAATCTTAGACACTATGTTCGTTTCCGAAACATCTTCCTATGAAATTCTCAAAATAATTGGTAAATTGAAAAATAAATATTCGGCCGGTTTAGATGAATTTCCGGATTGTTTGTTAAAGACGTGCGCGCCAGCCATTATACACCCGTTAACTCACATATTTAATGCATCCTTATGCACCGGAATTTTTCCAGATATTTTTAAAACAGTTAAGATTAAGCCGCTCTTCAAAAAAGGCAACAAAAATGAAGTTCAAAATTATCGGCCAATTTCTCTTTTGTCAGTTTTTTCAAAAATACCAGAGAGACTTTTTTATGTGCGAATGGAAACCTTTCTCAATAAACACGACGCGTTTTCAAATTGCCAACATGGATTCCGGAAATCAAAATCTACGGAAACAGCCATTTTTTTCTTTTCTTAAGGATGTTGCCTCATCATTGGATCAAAACGAAGCAACTATTGGAATATTTTTGGATCTTTCAAAAGCTTTTGACGTCATTGATCATAACATTTTACTTTCAAAATTACCTTCGTATGGAATCCGTGGTATTGCTCTAGATTGGCTATGTTCGTACCTTAAACAACGATCTCAGAGAGTAGAAATACCTTACTGGAATGATGGAAATTTATGTACACACCTTTCCGGTTCTTTGTCAATTGCACGTGGAGTCCCGCAAGGATCGATTTTAGGCCCTATTCTCTTCCTATTATACGTAAATGACATGCCCTTAGCGATTCGAAACGGAAGAACAGTTCTCTTTGCGGATGATACAAATATTCTTTGCAACAAAGAAACCGTAAATAGTACAATATCAGACGTTTCAAATTGGTTCCGTAATAACAAATTAAAAGTAAATGAAAATAAAACTGTTTCAATGCAGTTTTCCATATCAAATAAAAAATTCTGTACTCCATTGAAAATGAACGGTGAGCCATTGACTGATGTTAATGTAACAAAATTTTTAGGTCTATCAATTCAGTCAAACCTCAAATGGAATGCCCACTTAAATGAATTGAACACAAAATTAAGTTCATTATGCTACGCGTTCAGAATTCTTTCAAATTCCGTCAGCCTTCATACAGCTCGTTGTGTATATTTTGCCAATGTTCACTCCCGCCTGAGATATGGCATAATATTTTGGGGAAACACATCTTATAGCTCACAGACTTTCAGATTACAAAAAAAAATGTACGAATAATAAGCAAATCCAACCCACATGATTCTTGTAAGTCACTGTTTATTAATCTAGGAATTTTACCATTACCTTGTCTCCTGATTTACGAATCAGTAGTTTTTGTCAAAAATGACTTACTTAAGGGCGGGAATATATTTTCAGCAAACGCCGATGTCTATAAGTATAACACACGACGTAGTAATCATATTCACCAGGTGGCAGTATCAACAGCTCACTACAAAAAATTCACATACAATTCATGTACATTACTCTACAACACTTTGCCAGAAGACATTAAACGATTAAATTCAATAGAAAAGTTTAAGTCCCAAGTAAAATCTTTTCTGCTGCATAACTGTTTCTATACAATTCGAGACTATACCGAGCATCAAAAAGGAAAGTAGCATTAATTTTAACAATGATAGTTAATGTAATTATTTATCATTTGGACTGTATAATTCTAAAGAACCTGTAACAAGTATTGTACCACAGTTTCTGGGTTGATGGCCCCCATCTCGATCAGGTTTTTCGTCCAGTTTCCCTGATCCTTGAGCAAATGCTGAGATGGTCCCTTGTTTTGCTTCTGGACATAAATGTAACTTCATTATTTGTGCACGTCTTCTGAATTTCAGTGGGAAATACAGTTATTCAAATTATCGTTTTTCATATTATCGCGGCAAAAAGTATTATTCTTTCATGAAGAACATGAGGGTTCAGGGCAAGAATTTATAGCTAATTTACCTTTGAAAATATATTTTATTATATAGGAGCGAATATTTTGTCAACAAAACTCGAAAAAACCTCTCTTTTCTGCATTCAAAATTCGACTAAAATATGGTTTAGGATAGAGACCACAGAATTATGAAAACGTGCACAAAATTCACTTCTCCCCATAGCTCGTCATACGCAGTTTTTAACTGTTTTTTGACGTAAATAAATAAATAAATAAATCCAATTGGTATCAATACATTTGCAAAAATAACAAAAATTATTGCAAATTTTTTAAAATTACCAAATACATAAAAGTACTCTGGTTATTCGTTTAGGAGAACATCCGCGACGTTTCTCGCAGATAATGGTGGTGATATCACTACACTTAAACGTCATGGAGGATGGCGGTCTACAAGTGTAGCCGAGTCATACATCGAAGAATCGGTGAATGACAAGATTCAAATACCTAACAAGATATTGGTTAGTGCAGAAAGCGAAGAAAAAACAAGCATTTTAGATATAAATGCATGTTCTGGAGTGTCACTGACCAATTTATCAAATTGTACACTTAATGTACATGTTCACAAGAATTAATTTGATGTTTTTTTGTTGTTCTTATTATGTTGTTCTTGTTATATTACGAAATAAAAAATATATAATTGTAAAGGAGTAATAAATTAATAAATCATTTTTTAAAAGTTTTTTCATAAAGTATTTGATTTTACTACGAACACTGCTATTATTTACATGGTACCAATCCGTAACTGATAATATATAGGGGTCGGGACTATTACGTCAGTGATGGCTCATATTTCGTGCAGAAATATCAATGACGTAATGATGCGTACAATAATATGCCATATTATGAACGATTTTTTAATGGAAAAGGGTTGTTTATAATGCTGGTACACAAAAAAATGTACATTTGGCGGTGATAGATGACAGCTGGCAAAAAAGAGTATGTGGCAATTCCATATTGCTAGCGAAGACCCAAGGAAATAGAAAACTAATATGGGAAAGTCTGTGCCATTCTGTAGCACCACTAGTTTTCTTTGTGTGTAATTGCTGTTCTTAACTGCGTACAAATTCGTGACGAGTTTTCTTGATTTGTGAAGTTTGGTGTTTTGGTGACTGTTCTCTTCACTTACGCACGGGGAAGCTCGAAATGCGTATGTTCTCAGCCATCGTGTTGCTGCTTGGCATCCGAGCTTCAACATCATGATCATCATGGAAGACCGCCATTCCAATCAACAACCAAATACCACTCCAAGAACGAGTAATGTTCAAGCATGTAATAGTTTCCTGTTTCCAAAAAACGAAAATGCAATTGTGATTGACTCTGCAAATCATGCCGATGAACTCCATCCCATTCATGTTAATAGACTTAAATGGTAATATTTATCTTAGACTGTCTTATAATTGAATAAGAGTGTTGTTCTTAAAAACCGCTCCAAAATTTTTCTTTAAATTTCTTGTAAGAGTAGTGTAAAATACACTTATAAAGGTGGCATAGGTCCGGGTTTCACGGTTAACTCTGAATTTTGGAGAATTATAAAAGTTTGAATTTTGTACGGCGTCTTCCTACAACTACTAAATTGAAGATAGAGATTTTCCCTTCAAATAAAATTTGTTGTCTAAAGTGTGTTCTTTCATTCAAGTTGTTTTCTGGCACACATTTTTTTGAAAAGTTTAGTAGTGTTCTGTCAATATTGCACGAAATATTTGCAATTTTAATAAATTACGAAAACAAGAGTTCTCAAAAATGGCTCCAAATTTTTCTTCAAACTTTTGGCAGAGATGGTGCTATATGTACTCTATGAGATTATATAAACGCCATATTGCTCTTTTTCAAAAATTACAAAAATGCAATTTTTTGACTTTTCTCTCACGTCCGTAATATTTACATGAGCGGTGATTTGTTCACATTACTATATTAATGTGTGCATGTGTTTAAAATATGTCGAGTAAAGTTTCTCTAGAACTCAACCGTTTTCTGTGAAAACTAGCTTAAAAGTCCGCATTTTCAGAAACTCTCAAACGCGATTTTCTCATAAATGGCTCTAAATTTTTTCTTCAAACTTTTGGAACGGATAGTACTAATTGCACTCTTGAATATATGCAATGTTCAATTTGACTTTCCCATAAACGTACGTTATACGGAGTATACGTAGTATTAGGCAAAGTTATGTAATGCTGGGCGAGAAAACGGCGAATTTTCGGCACAAAAAAAATTAATTGCCGAGCCCTGATAACGAAACATTGGATAAAAACAGTAGATAAATTAAGAAATAAAAATTCCCTAACACTTGGTGTAGCCAGAATCCCTGTTTTGGAGGTCCTTGATACCGTAAAACCAATTGAAAGCAAAGTCCGTCCGTCTGTATTACTCGTTCACTTTACATTTGCAGACGGCAGAATTAGGAACTAATGTTGTTTTGAAAGCGAAGGCCCGAACACACAACCGAGAATACACGAATGGCCCCGATGTCAATCAGCATCAGACCAATCAGCTGTCTCCGCAGGCAGCACAAGCGCTACGGAGTCCATAGTACGGACACAGCTGACGAATTATGCCTTTCTGACAGTGAGCTGGAGTCGTGCTCTTAAACGATTAAGATAATATACAATAAAATAGATCACACCACACGCTATTCACAACATTCACGTACAATATTTTTATTTCTTCTTTGCACTTATCTACTGCTTAATGGTTATGTTCTTGCCCCGCCGGGGTTGTGTGTGCTGCTCACCGCCATCTATATCATGTTAAACGGTCAGTATAAACTGCAGACGCGCGTTTCTCATTCAGTCGGCGGTAACCTCATGTAAACAGATCGCAGCGCTCCGTCTGCAAATGTAAAGTGAACGAGTAATACGTACGTACGTCTGTCTGTTTCTCTCTGTGAACTACACTAGCACCTAAACCATATGTACAATTTCGTTAAAAATGAATTTTCCAGCGTCAATTTGATTCCAGTCGAGGTGTCCCGATTTTGAAAAACCTTCTTCAAAATTTGGGGTTACTTTACATGACGCCCCACGGACATTTTCAAACATTTCTCTAAAGTGGCTCTAAATTTGTTTTTTGATATTTCTTGCAAGAATAGAGTAAAACACTTATAAAGGGGGCATAGATCCTAATTTCACTGTATGTTCTACAACAGCACATACTTTTTCCCCGTTATTGGAAACAGCTACGTCGTATTGAAATATTGCACTTGCTGCGCTACTAACATCTTAGCTATTTGATAACTTCCAATTCAACCAAGAAGTGAACAACTCACTGTTTCCATCGCAGTTTTGTAAAAACTAAATGAATTCTACAACTGCATAAAAATATAATAATAAAGTTTTGTAAACTTGTATTAGAAAAAGAAGCCTGATACCTCGGAAAAAGAAGCCTGATACACGTCATTCACAGAAATCCGCGAGCGCGAAACAGAATTCCATTGTTGCATTCTCTGCATTGTTGATATTCCGTGAGAGGTATGGCGCGTCCGAGATTAAGGTCTCTTATGAGACAGAAATGAATATACTTGCTCATACAGAAAAATGAAGAGAAATATAAAAAAGGAGTCGAATTGTGTAAATTGGGTGCTTTTTTATTTCTCGCTTAATTTTTCTTTCTGAACAAATATATTCATTTCGTTTGTAAATAATAAACAATTTACATGTTTCTGGAGTGCTTCTATGCTTCTATAATGCAATTGTTTGCCTAAAAATCAATTTTTCAATCCAACTTGGAGTGCTTATTGCGGCTCAACCATTCGTAATATCCACGTATACTGCGATTTTTCTAGGAAGAGCTCTCAAGGTAACTCAAATCCCATCTTCGCGATGGAATATGTCACGGCATTTCGCGTCTTTTCTCGGTCTTGCCGGTAGAAGTCGCATGATCGCAAGCACTGCTTCATACGGTCGCGATCGTGCGAAATCTAGCGGAACGACTGTGAATGATACGAAATGCCGTGACATATTCCATCGCGAAGATGGGATTTGAGTTATCTTGAGAGCTCTTCCTACAAAAATCGCAGTATAGTTCAGTAGACAAATGATGCTTAGAATTGTCTGAAGAGCTTATTTTCGAAATTTCGACGTTTCCTCCCCGGACACCCTGTATTTTATTTGCAATTTGTTTGTACACAAACATTTAGCAAAATTACATACATTTTCTGTAAATTAGTACTTGAGAGGAGTAAAGTCCATTGACCGCACTCCACTAACGTTACATTATTAATAATTAACAAGCAGCATTAAACATATTTGATAAATATACAATAATGGATATTTACAATGATGAATACATGGAACAAAATTTCTGACGTGTACGATTTACAGTCGTTATGTAATGTCTAGAGGATGCTGTCGTTGAAGTCGTCTGGTGGTGTCACTATTGTCTAGTAAGTTAATGGCTAGAATATTTGAATGGTTATACAGTCGTTGTAGGTATTTTGCACTGATCTTGTTGATTTCTTCTTTTACTGTTGGGATCTGTAAGTCTTTGTGTATTGTTGCATTCTTACAGTACCACGGGGCATTTACAAATTTAGTTAAAACTATTGACTGAAAGCTTTGTAATATTTCGATGTTAGAATTTTGAGCTGTTCCCCAGAGTTGTATGCCATATGTCCAGACTGGTTTTAATATTGCTTTGTACACAATTACTTTGTTTGCGATGCTTAAAGATGATTTTCTTCCCAGTAACCAGTTTAATCTTATAAGTTTTAGGTCTAATTCTTTTCTTTTATGCTCTTTTATGCTTTTTTCCACGTGAGTCTTCTGTCCAGAGTAAGTCCAAGATATTTTTGCCAAGTCGTTTTGAGGAATAGGTTGACAGATTTGTATAGGTGGACAGGATTCCTGCTTCAGACTGAAGGTAACTTGGGCAGACTTCTTGTCGTTGGTTCTGAGGCGCCAGCGTTTCTGCCACTTGTGGATGGATTGCAGAAGTTCTTCTACGAGACGAGATACTTCTACTGGTTCTTCGTGTCGAGCTAAGATGGCTGTGTCGTCCGCATAGGTTGCTGTCAATGCGTTTACTGATGTTGGGATGTCGGCAGTGTAAAGTGAGTAAAGGAAAGGGGCAAGCATATTTCCCTGAGGTACTCCTGAATTTATAGGAATAAGTTCTGAAGTTTTGCCGTTAAATTTTATTTGAAAGTATCTCTCTGTGAGATATGATTTTAATAATTGATAGTAAGGATACGGTAGATTTTTCTTAACTTTATACAAGAGACCTGGGTGCCAGACCTTGTCGAAAGCCTGGCTTAGGTCGAGGAAGGCAGCAGAGCAATATTCTTTATTTTCTAGCGATTCGTTAATTTCTTTAACTATTCGATGAATTTGTTCTGTAGTCGAATGCCCTTGTCTGAACCCAAAGTGATGATGAGGTATTATTTCCTTTTCTTGTAGAAGTGGATTCAAGCGTGACAGAAGCAACTTTTCAAAAACTTTAGATAATATTGGCAGTACACTAATAGGTCTGTATGATACAACTTCATGCATTGGTTTGCCGGGCTTAGGGATGACTATTATTTGAGCTATTTTTCCATTGCTTAGGGAAGTGCCCTAGTCTTAGAACGACATTGAATATGGAGGTAAGCAAAGCTATGAATTTTCTCGGTAGATGGCGTAGAATTGTTGTTAAAATCATGTCGTACCTGGGAGCATTTTTAGTTGGTAAGATGTTTGATTGCTGTTTCAACTTCTCGAGCACTTAGAGGTTTGATTTGGGGAGCTAGTTGCAATGGTGAGTCTAAGAAGTTGTAAATTTCATCCTCTTCTGTTGCAGATATTTGTGGAGGAAATGGTTGAAAGACGTTAGAGAAATGGGAGGCGAAGCATTCGTTTTCCCTTCGTCGGTTTTAGCTCATGTTTTTCTGATGGGAGAAATAGGTTACATCTGTCTTTTTATGTATTTTGTAGTTTTCCAAAGAGAATACTCAGAATTTGAATTCGGAATCAATCTTGTAAGCTTATCTTGTAGGGCGTTGTTACGGTGTTCTTGAAGTAATCTTTTGAGGTTTTGTGAAGCCGAATTTAGTCTTCTTTTGACTGCTGGGTCCTTAGTGATTTGCCATTGTTTTTTTAATTTACGTTTTGCAATCACCTTTTCTCTTATTACTTGTGGGATATTTAGTTTTTTGTTTCGCTTCATTTCTGGTGTAGAATACCATGCAGCTTGATGAAGTTGACTGGTTACATATTCTATAGCTTCATTTATGTCGAAAGCCGTTTTCAATGCTAGATTTGCAGTGCTGTTATTAGTTAGCAATTCTGAGAAATATTTCCAATGTGTTCTGTTGTTGTGGATTGGGGTTTGCTTGCGGTCTTCAATAATGCAATTTATTCCGTCATGTCTTCCGCAATGTAGTCACAAGAAATCAGGAAGAAATTAATTTTTAAATGCACCACTGTTTCAGTAATATCCAAAATTCAAGCCAACTACATGCAGTTACAAAAATTCCAATCCTCTTGTTTTCTTTTCAACAGTAGAGAAATAATGAGTTTTGATTACCGAACACAAATAGTATTTAAAATTTCTTTGATGACATAATTCTCGTGTCCACGAGAACAAACTGATTTGATTCACTGGAAAGCAAGCTGCATCGTGCCGGGACAGCGGACAGTGATCTTTCAATAGACATCGATTGCAAATTCAGTTCGAAAATATTCACTTCATAATATTAGTTAAAAACATTAAGAACGTTTTTTCCTCACTATGGAGCGCTTTACCACTCTTGCGCTTTACGGCTTGTGGATCATACATTCTAAATTTAGTTTGCAAATAAAAATAAATTAAATTAAAAAATTTATAAATTAATAAATTTGCCAGAACCTAAAAACCAAAATGATGAAAAGTAAGACGTGTTTAAAACCATAAATCTCAAAAACTAAACACAACTGAACGCAGGCGAATAAACACAATAGGAACACGAACTTTCTGAGAACAGTATGCTATGGCAACCGAAGCACGTGGCACCACAGCTGTGGCTTATCCAACAGCCGAAAGTATCCCTTCCTACAAAAATTAATAAATTCTAAAGATATTCACCACGATTTGTGTAAATATATAATGTATTCGAGGTGATATTTTGCTAATAAAATTGTTGTTACGAAAAATTATGTTAATGCGGATTTAAAAGTTTTGAAAACTAAAAACCAGGGGGCATGTTTATTAACGGAAAAGCCCTTAAGGCCTTGTACTTCATTCTTAACCTCGGACGTGCTGCAGCAATTTTTATTTCAAATATTTCAAAATAAATAATTTATAAAAGTTTAATGTGTAAATGTATAACAAAAAGATAATGAAAGACAAAGAATTAATTTAAAAAATTGCAAATTCTAATGTACGACACATCCAGATGTCTCAAGCGTAGTAAATTTGTAGAAGGCATTTATGTTTGTCACGAAATAATAGAAAAAGCACTCGTATTTTCAAAAAATTAAGCCTGATCTTATTTGAAGATGTAGTTTTGATAAATACATTTCATCCAGAAAAAATGTATTTTTACAATTGTAGTTGTAAGAAGACGCCGAAAACGAAGAGCAGTGAATTACGAGCGGGCTAAAATGCTTGTCAGGAAATTATAGAAAATCTACTCATATTTTCAAAAATTCAACATGACGTTATTTAAAGATCTGTTTTTTATGAGCACATTTCATTAAGAAAAACAATTGTATCTTGATTATTGTAGTTGTAGGAAGACACCGAATTTTTTTAAATTTTATAAAATTGTTTCAAAATCACGCATTTTAACGAACATTAAACCCTATTTAATCTAAAAACGTTGTGCGGTTTTGTATAAAGAAAATAAAATGCGTATATTTGACAAAAAATACTCATGTTTTGGAAAAATTCAACATGACCTTATTAGAAGATTTGTTTTTGATGAACTCATTTCATTAAGAAAAACATTGTATCTTAATAGTTGTAGCTGAAGGAAGACGCCGAAAAAATTTTGAATTTTTTCAATTTCCGAAAATTAAGTTTTTTTACAAACGTGAGACTTGCGTCATTCTCTTAAATGACATTCAGACTATCCAACAACGTAATTTAGTTACCATTCTTGTCGCCATTTTTTTGAAACTTTAGGGGAGATCTGCAAGATCGATCGAGGAATATCAGTTTTGGAGAAATCGGCTGAACGGTTGTTCGCTAGCTTTGTTTACAGACAGACGGACAGACAGACGTTTTGCTTTCAATTGTTTTTTCGGTGTCACGCATCCACAAAACAGGGATTCTGGCTGCACCACGTGTTAGGGGACTTTTTTAATTTAGCAACAGAATTTATCCACTTTATCCCCATTTATATTCTTTATATATATATATATATATATATATATATATATATATATATATATATATAAAGAGAGAGAGACTGGGAGAGGGAGAGGGAGAGTCTGAATCTTCGATTCTTCTATTCGAATCTTCGATTTTCTTGCTTTCCCGTATACGTAAGTATATAAGTAGTATAGGACAATTATGTAATGCTACGTAAAAACGGCGGATTTTCGGCAGAAAAAAAATTCATTGCCGGGCCCTGATAACGAAAAAGTGGATAAATTCTGTTGCTAAATTAAAAAAGTCCCCTAACACGTGGTGCAGCAAGAATCCCTGTTTTGTGGATGCGTGACACCGAAAAAACAATTGAAAGCAAAACGTCTGTCTGTCCGTCTGTCTGTAAACAAAGCTAGCGAACAACCGTTCAGCCGATTTCTCCAAAACTGATATTCCTCGATCGATCTTGCAGATCTCCCCTAAAGTTTCAAAAAAATGGCGACAAGAATGGTAACTAAATTACGTTGTTGGATAGTCTGAAAGTCATTTAAGAGAATGACGCAAGTCTCACGTTTGTAAAAAAACTTAATTTTCGGAAATTGAAAAAATTCAAAATTTTTTCGGCGTCTTCCTTCAGCTACAACTATTAAGATACAATGTTTTTCTTAATGAAATGAGTTCATCAAAAACAAATCTTCTAATAAGGTCATGTTGAATTTTTCCAAAACATGAGTATTTTTTGTCAAATATACGCATTTTATTTTCTTTATACAAAACTGCACAACGTTTTTAGATTAAATAGGGTTTAATGTTCGTTAAAATGCGTGATTTTGAAACAATTTTATAAAATTTAAAAAAATTCGGTGTCTTCCTACAACTACAATAATCAAGATACAATTGTTTTTCTTAATGAAATGTGCTCATAAAAAACAGATCTTTAAATAACGTCATGTTGAATTTTTGAAAATATGAGTAGATTTTCTATAATTTCCTGACAAGCATTTTAGCCCGCTCGTAATTCACTGCTCTTCGTTTTCGGCGTCTTCTTACAACTACAATTGTAAAAATACATTTTTTCTGGATGAAATGTATTTATCAAAACTACATCTTCAAATAAGATCAGGCTTAATTTTTTGAAAATACGAGTGCTTTTTCTATTATTTCGTGACAAACATAAATGCCTTCTACAAATTTCTACGCTTGAGACATCTGGATGTGTCGTACATTAGAATTTGCAATTTTTTAAATTAATTCTTTGTCTTTCATTATCTTTTTGTTATACATTTACACATTAAACTTTTATAAATTATTTATTTTGAAATATTTGAAATAAAAATTGCTGCAGCACGTCCGAGGTTAAGAATGAAGTACAAGGCCTTAAGGGCTTTTCCGTTAATAAACATGCCCCCCGGTTTTTAGTTTTCAAAACTTTTAAATCCGCATTAACATAATTTTTTGTAACAACAATTTTATTAGCAAAATATCACCTCGAATACATTATATATTTACACAAATCGTGGTGAATATCTTTAGAATTTATTAATTTTTGTAGGAAGGGATACTTTCGGCTGTTGGATAAGCCACAGCTGTGGTGCCACGTGCTTCGGTTGCCATAGCATACTGTTCTCAGAAAGTTCGTGTTCCTATTGTGTTTATTCGCCTGCGTTCAGTTGTGTTTAGTTTTTGAGATTTATGGTTTTAAACACGTCTTACTTTTCATCATTTTGGTTTTTAGGTTCTGGCAAATTTATTAATTTATAAATTTTTTAATTTAATTTATTTTTATTTGCAAACTAAATTTAGAATGTATGATCCACAAGCCGTAAAGCGCAAGAGTGGTAAAGCGCTCCATAGTGAGGAAAAAACGTTCTTAATGTTTTTAACTAATATTATGAAGTGAATATTTTCGAACTGAATTTGCAATCGATGTCTATTGAAAGATCACTGTCCGCTGTCCCGGCACGATGCAGCTTGCTTTCCAGTGAATCAAATCAGTTTGTTCTCGTGGACACGAGAATTATGTCATCAAAGAAATTTTAAATACTATTTTGTTCGGTAATCAAAACTCATTATTTCTCTACTGTTGAAAAGAAAACAAGAGGATTGGGATTTTTGTAACTGCATGTAGTTGGCTTGAATTTTGGATATTACTGAAACAGTGGTGCATTTAAAAATTAATTTCTTCCTGATTTCTTGTGACTACATTGCGGAAGACATGACGGAATAAATTGCATTATTGAAGACCGCAAGCAAACCCCAATCCACAACAACAGAACACATTGGAAATATTTCTCAGAATTGCTAACTAATAACAGCACTGCAAATCTAGCATTGAAAACGGCTTTCGACATAAATGAAGCTATAGAATATGTAACCAGTCAACTTCATCAAGCTGCATGGTATTCTACACCAGAAATGAAGCGAAACAAAAAACTAAATATATATATATATGTATATATATATATATATATATATATATATATATATATAATTATATATATAATGCATGAGAGAATGGGGCCAATTGATACGTGAATTCATTTCTGTTTTATCACTTGTATTTTATGAGACATTTGAGGTAACTTTGTTTTTTCAAATGGAACTCAAAAATCAGTCGCAAAAATCAAAATTACTAAAAAAAAATGCTTATCTAGTATATGACAATATGTATATCATTGGATTCGTCATTTTACGCTCGTCATGATAGATTGAGAACATATGTATAGTTCTATTTCAAAAAACAAAGTTACCTCAAATATCTCATAAAATACAAGTAATAAAACAGAAATGAATTCACCTATCGATTAGCCACATTCCCTCATGCACTTCTGTGAAAACTGCATTGCAGTAACTTCAACCGTTCAAAAGTTACAGGAGGTGCTAAAGTTACGTGACACGTGACTCATCCTTTGTGTATATATATATATATATATATATATATATATATATATATATATATATATACACACACACACTTAATACCACTTAGTGGCAGCAGAATGGCCCATGGTGGAGGGGGGGGGCGCCACCCAAGACATCTCTCGAGGAGTCTGTGTAGAGGCAGCGCTCATTAAGTGCGGGCGGATGCAATAAGGAGCAGGCGAACTAGATCTCCCGGCAGTTTAATCAACTCGGTGGCTCCCCGCCCCTCGCCGCGCCCCACCCCGCCCCACCTTCTCCACCATTTTTCCCTCTGCCTTTCCCCGCCCTCATTGCCCCACCTCCGCCACTGCCACCGGTTCTCGCCACAAACTGTTCCTTCCCCTCCCCAAATCCTTTCAAAGTCGTCTCTCTTTGCATCTCTTCCCCACTTCACTACACAACCTATCATTTCCTCCCACCGTCATCGGGGCTTCCATCATCGCTCTGTCCCACGCATCTCTCCAACCCCCTCGCTTAGCCCCATGCCCATCCTCACTGCCGGCCCACGCCCCGTCCCGCCCCTTTTGTCACCATCCCTTTCCCTCCCCGCCTTGCCCTCGCTTCCCCTCCCTTTCGGCCACTATCTACCCACCATCTAATCTGCCTTGCGCGGGCCACCAGCTCCATTCGCCGCTTCCGATCACGTTTCTTCCCCCACCGCCACCGCCACCACCTCTTCTCCAAACCTATATCTTCGGAAGCCCCAATTGAATAGAAAATACAATTGAAGCACTCGCCGAAGATCAGGTCTCTTCATGGTCACCTCTCGTCCCTAACAACACACTCGGCCACCATTTGGAATATGAACCAACTGTAGTGTTTAATCGGAACACATCTGTTCGTAAACTGAAATGGATGAGGACATGAAGACCAATCTAAAGAGAAGCATTCTCTTCAGTTAAGCTGTGTGCAAACTCTTTAAATCAGGCATGTCGAGCTCGCGGGCACTGCGTTCACAGCAACTGAACCGAGATTTTAAAGTTAGGGTTGTTCCGTGGAGGCAGTCCATCATTTGATACCTGGCCCATTAACAGCCTTTCGACAAGTCATTTGACAGTTATTACCCCAAATTTTGTTATATTAATTTCCATTTCCTTTACCAAAGCAAAGAAATGGTCCATTGAAATGATAAAACATTAGTCGTATTTCAAATTGACAATTTGAAAGTAAAATGAAACATTTTCAATTGAAAGTAGACCTTGATTTCGTAATCATATTTACGTAGTAGAAAAATAATTTATTTCCTACGTTTTGGTACATTTACGGAAAAAAAATTGATCGTGGCCGTCTGCGGCTAAGTTCAGATTTCGCACGGCATGGGCAGCTCTTGTCATGACGAAACGACCGCAAACGGAGTCTAACCAACCGCCGCAGCCAATCTCAACGGCGGAGGGTGTGGCCTAATCAAATTATGTAGCAGAAAATGGCGGATGTCCCTAGTTCAGATGTGGAAATATTTTCAAATAAAAATACAGGGAATGAAACACTTTTATGACATGAAAGTAAATTCATTGAATAAAGAAATAAATATACATATATATATATATATATATATATATATATATATATATATTTATATATATGAACACACACTTAACCACCACTGTCCACATAATTCTTTTTGAAGAAATTACGTTGATTTGAGATAAAATAACACTAACTTTAGACCAATTCCTTTCTTACACACATTTTAATTCACATGTTATTGTTCGTACACAATCCACGAAATTTATGAAATGTACAGTTTACTACAGTTTTTTCGATACAGGAAAACTATTATAACTGCATATTTGCAATTGTTCATATGATTTAAAATTTGCAAAATTTGCTAAATACCATCTTTCTCGAATCAATAGAAGACTTCTAAGGAACCATTTCAATAAAAGACAATAAAATTCAAAGAACAAGTCTGTATTTATTATTAAAGCAACAATTAACCTTGAAATTAAGCAATCAATGTGCATCTCCTGTCAAAAGTGTTATTTTGCGATATTCAACTCAGGGACAATTTGGGGACAGTCTCCGGATGGAATAGCGCACAATTCGGAAGTATTTATAAAATTGTTAATGGTTTAAAAATAGCTAATTCGCAGTTTTCGATTCTGGGACATCAGGGTACTCATCACACTTTAGAATTGCAAAAATTAGAAATTGTTAATAAATATATGAATTTTGGAATTCTTTTTTATTCTCTCTCATCTCAATTGCCTTTCAGCAAGTTGCGTAATTCCTCAATCCGATCAGGGGGCTATCGCCTCTCGTTTTCGAGATACGCAATTGTTTATAGGAAATTAGCATCTGATGCCAACCCTAATTTGTTTTACAGACAATCCAGTCACCCTTTGCAGTCAAGTACACTGTTCAGATCGTTTTGCAGTCATCTCATGTTAATGTCATCTCATTAATGTCATTGTTAATGTCATCTCATAGACAATATTTAGCACTATCCCTACTAAGAGTTTAAAGAAAAAAATTTTGAGCCGCTTTTGAGAAAATCTTCCTTTTGTAATTTTCTAAAATTTCAAATATTGCGTGCAATATTGCCGAAAAACTACAAAAATTTTCAAAACCATGTACATGACCTTAATGAAAGAACTCACTTTGGACAACAAATTTTATTTGAAGGAAAAATCTTATCTTCAATTTTGTTGTTCTAGAAAGACGCCGAAAAAATTTCAAACTTTTGCGATTTTCAAAAATTCAGAGTTAACTGTGAAAATGGGACCCATGCTACCTTAATAAGTGCATTTTACTCTATTCTTAAAAGAAATTTAAAGAAAAAATTGGAGCCATTTTTGAGAAAATTTTGAAAGTGTCCGGAGGGCTTAATGTAAAGAACCCCCAAATTTTGAAGAATGTTTTTCAAAATCGTGGCGCATCGAGTGGACGCATTTCGACCGGGGAATATCCATTTTGGAAGAAATCGCACGTATGGTTTAGGCGCTAGTGTTGTTCACAGACTGACGGACAGACGGACGGCCAGACAGACGGACAGACGGATGGACAGACAGATGGACAGACGGACGGACAGACGGATGGACAGACGGACGGACAGACGGACGGACAGACGGACGGACAGACGGACGCACAGACGGACAGACGGACTGACAGACGGACAGACGGACAGACGGACGGACAGACGGAAAGACGGACGGACAGACGGACAGACGGACGTTTTGAAAAAAACACTTTTTCGGTATCAGGGGGCCCCAAAACATGTATTTCCCTTAAAATTTCGAAATCGATTTTCCGCAACATTACATAACTAAATTAACTAACTTTACATAACATTACACAACTAAACACAACACAACATTACATAACTAAACTAACTAACTTTCCCTATACTACGTTTATTACTCCGTATATACGTATGTATACGGAAAGTAAAAAATATGTACAGTAATCCCTCGACATCCGCGAATTCGCTATTCGCGCGTCCCGAACATTCGCGATTTGAGAAATGCTACCGATTTCAACATTCGTGACTTCAACATTCCCGAGTGCGTCTTTTGGTAGTACTAATTTTTATTAAAAAGAGCAAATTTCATTTCCTTGTCAGTATCATCTCAGAAACGATTCTCAGAAGACATCGGAGCTCAATGTTTCGCGTTCTGCACATATGTCAGAGTGGGAATGTCAATTCTCATTCAACCACAGAATTGTAAAATAATTCATTTCAGTTGCGTCAAATTGGAGGTTTTCGACCACATGAACAGAAAAGCCATTCAGGATCTATGCAATTCGCATTACAATGACCTCACTGAAAATCATCAGCAAAGAAAACCTCGCCGTGAACGTAATTTGGTAGTAAAGGAAGCGAAGCTGCGTCCTGCGTCAGTGTCAAAACTGTTAATGACGGGCTAAAACTTCAACAAGCTCTGGTGGAAAGAGCCTTCTAACATGTTTCGAATATGGAAATAATTTCGAAATCGAAAAATAGAAGCAGCGACTCTTCCATACAAAATATTTGGATATTAGAACAACGAGGAGGGTGATGAATCAAAACAATTACCTAATCCTGTATCTGTCAAAGAATACAAAAAACTTTATTAATTTTTCAAAACTCTTGCATTGCTGTGATAACACAAAATGAAAGGCACACTAACTATAGGCGAGGCTGCATGACTGATACAGTAAGAAAATGTAATTAGTATAAACATTGCAGAGTGTATTGAAGCCCTACGAGGCACACATGCCTAGATTGTTCAAACCAGACTATGCTCATAGTACAACTGCTCCTCCTTTTTAAACATCTGTCTATTAGGGCGTCCCAATGCACACACAAAAATGCCCTTCGCTGACGGCAAAGCTTCACGGCAAAGTTTTTGAGCACTCCCGTGTCCAGCGATAAGCTGCCTGCCACACTCCCCGCCGCGTCCTCGCCACGCTCTCTCCGCCGGCCCCACCTCTCTCTGTCCACTGCGCCCCGAGATCTCACCGGGCGAGAGGAAGGGGGGCCAGCCGGGCGGGCGGTGTGGAGAGAGGGGCGGCGACGGTGGTGGTGTTGGCAGCGGCGCCGGCCCCGGCGGCGGCGGCGGCGGCGGCGATGACGTCGACGTCGTCGTCGTGGGCGGCGGCGGCGGCGGCGGCGTGGCTGAAGTCACGTGATGGACGAGGGCGCTCCATGCGTAGAGGTGCGGGGGAACAATCGTCTCCTATATTATTTCAGTAGTATACCTCCCCTTTGAGGCTCTCTCACGCAACCAATCTTTATAAATGAGGGTTCCAAAGAAAGAGAATTTCACGGAGACTTGACGAATTCCATTTTGACTTTAAAAATGTGGATGATTTCTTTAAAAAGACGCATCGAAATATTCAAGTAAAATGCAACACGCATCACATGTCAACCTATATCTGCAAATAACTCATAACCGAAGCGTTTTAGAGCCTTAAGAAGTAAAATTTTGAGGCTAAAGGCCTCAAAGAAACGTTTTTCACATCATAATCTACAAGATGAGACATTCTTCGATCCATTCAATTAACTTTTCGGTTCCACGCTTCAATACTATCAAGGCCACCTCTATATTTCAGTCCTTCCTGCTGGTAGCAATTTTTGTGGCGACACGCTTAGAAGGCTTAGATTCGACAATCTTTATTTACACATCCTGTTAACACCGTAGTTTGTGCAGTCTGACGAGGTTTATTTGCATAATCATTAATTCAAGATTTGCTCTCCAGCAACAATTAGAAGTAATATAATAGTTGCTTGATACCTATACCTATGAAGATTGTTTCTTATGCGCGTAGAGAAACTATTCAATTAACGTTTTTTCATGGTCTATAAGTGCTGTGTACTTAATTGTGGAAGGATGTGGGTGTTCAGTGAAGAGTGAAGACTGTGTTTGTGTTTTACCCGTACCAATTTTTTCGTTATCATTCGATGAAATTTTCAAGTCAACGGGTTCAGACACGTAGCTTTCTCAAAAGTAAAAAGCTAATATTTTTGAGACTATCACGAAAAACTAAAACCTAATTGACAAAGAATATTGAATAATTACTTCAAATGTCTTTAAGTAAGTGTTGGGAATTGTTCCAAGCAAATTCTCCATTATATTGAATAAATTTTTACTGAAAATTTCTTTTACACATTAATTGCATTGTTTTTTATTTTTATATGTAATTGTGTTAGTACATTGCAAGTTACCTTTATAGATACAAATAAAAGTAAAGTAGTATAGATACAAATAAACACGTTTCGATAACTACTTTCCGTCTTAGAATGAAAATAGAAGGATAGGGATGAGTGTGGGGTCTAACATGCGAGAGTTGTCGCACGGGTATATATATACGCAGAGGTAGTGGGGGAAAACTTGTGCTATGGCACAACACAAAGAACAAACTTTTTAAAGTAGCTAAAGTAGAATAGCTTGAAATAAATGGAAAACAAAAATCAAAACGCGCTAGCCTACAATACTATGCGAATCAATTAAAAAACAACTAAATTTAAAATTATAGAAAGAATAGTGCAAGTCACCCGACAACTGCCAACGATCGCAGTCCAAACGCACGATTTAAATGTTGGCGATATCTGGAAGTATGTACAGTAACGCCCAACTGTAAACTCATATTGTAAATAAAACACCGTTTGATATTAAACTCAAGGTGTCGGTTCGTTAAGATATTAAAAATGCAAACATAGTTTGAGCAACATTCCCATGTACCGAAGTGGGCTTACTAATGCCTACTAAATTGATTCTAATGCTAACAAATGGTATTTAGTACTCAAAGGTGAAAACTTTAGTTTGATTATTTTTTGGATCGGAATTGCTTTTCTTGAGGTACGTAAAGACTCAGAAAATAATTCAATACATGTTTGGAAACAAATAATTTTTCAATTTTCTCACCCCAGCAAGCTGGCACCCTGACTCTCCAAAACCCACTCGGTTCTTCATAAAAAATAAAGGAAAGTTAAATAATATTGCAATGAGTAGGTCTGTTCTTGCCCGATCCGGTATTTTCGCACTACTTTACTTGGCTTTCTCAAGAATAAAAACCTTTTCTATTATTTGACTATCAAGGAAAGCGTAAAGCTAACTCTCAAGGAAGATTGAAACATTTCTTCAAATGTTGTTTTTAAAGAAGAATGAATTGTTCCAAGAACATCTCTCTATAATGTTGAATAAACTTTAATTGAAAATTTGTTTCAAACATCAATTGCATTGTTATTTTGTTTGATATTCTGTAAGTACATTAGTAGTTCCTCTCCTTTATGGAACGGATAGACAAATGAATAGGGAAAGGGTGGAATTTAACATGCGAGAGTTCTCGCACGGGTACGCTAGTGATTAATTAATTTTTACTTTCCCGTATACGTACGTATACACGGAGTGATATACGTAGTATAGGGAAAGTTATGTAATGCTGCGCGAAAAAATGGCCAATTTTCGGCGGAAAAAAATTAATTGCCGGGCCGTGAAAACGAATAAGTGGATAAAACCAGTTGCTAAATTAAGAAAAAAAAATCCTCTATCTCCTGGTGTGATCAAAATCCATGATTTGTTGCTTCTTTATACTTAAAAATCGATTGACGGCATTCCGTCCGTCTGTCCGTCTGTCCGTTGTGGTCAACGCTAGCGCCTAAACCGTTCGGTCGATTTTCTTCAAAATTGATATTCCCCAGTCGATCTGATTCTAGTCAAAGCTTTGTGATTTTGAAAAAGATTCTTTAAAATTTGGGGGTACTTTATATGAAGCCCCCCGGGGATTTTCAACATTTTCTCAAAAACGGCTCCAAATTTTTTCTTTAAATTTCTTGTATGAATAGAGGAAAATACACTTTTTAACATGGCATAGGTCCGATTTTCACGTACAGCTCTGAATTTTCGAAAATTGTGAAAGTTTGAATTTTTTTCGGCGTCTTTCTCCAACTACAAAATTGAAGATAGATTTTTTCTTGAAATAAAATTTGTTCTGCATATTGAGTTCTTTAATAAAGGTCATGTAAATGTTTTTCACAATTTTGGTAGTTTTCGTGCAATATTGCGTGCAATATGTGCAATTTTAAAAAATTACAAAAACAAAATTTTCTCAAAAACGGCCCCAAATTTTTTCTTTAAACTTTTGGTAGGGATAGTGGTAAATGTACTCTATCAATGACATAAACGCCATTTTGGTCTATCCGTTGGTTTATTCAAAAATTACAAAAATGTAATTTTTTTACTTGTCTCTCACGTCGTTAATATTTACATTATCGGCGATTTTTTTACATTATTATATTTACGAGTATATATGCTTTAAATAATGTCAAGTAAAGTTTCTCGAAAACACTACCGTTTTCTGTGAAAAGTAGCTTAAATTTCGGCATTTTCAGAAATGCTCAAACGTCATTTTCTCGTATATGGCTGCAATTTTTTTCTTGAAACTTTTGTAACGGATTGTGCTAATTACACTCATTAGTATAGCGTGAAGTTTATTTTGAGTTTTTTTTTGTTTTTTTCAAAAATTACATAAATGTAAATTTTTTGAAAGATCTCTCACATCTTTAATATGCACATTATCCGCAATTTGTAAAGATGATTATATTTGTGAGTGTACGTGCTTCAAATAACTTCAAATAAAGTATTTTGAAAACTCAAAAATTTTCTGTGAAAATGAGCTTCAAATTTCGCATTTTTAGTAGTGCTAAAACGCCATTTTCTCTTAAACGGCACATAATTTTTAAAAGAAAATTGCCATTTACGGCTAGGTTTTTGTGTTCTTTAATATTCTAAAATTAATGTTTCTGTTCTACCAACAGGAAACCGAAAAATTAAGAAAATGACAAAAAAATGTACTTTTGGCGATGATAGATGGTAGCTGGCAAGAAAGAGTATGTGGCAATTCCGAATAGCTAGCGAAGACCCAGGAAAATAGAAAACTAATACGGGAAAGTCTGTGCCATTCAAATAAGGTCGTGTTGAATTTTTTGAAAATATGAGTTGTTTTTTCTATAATTTCCTGACAAACGAAACTCCGCTCGGAATTGACTGCGCTTCGCTGTCGTCGTATTCTCACAACTAAAATTTTAAAAATACATTTGTTTCTGAATTACATGTATTTATCAAAACCACATCTTCAAATAAGGTTATGCTTAATTTTTTCAAAATACGAGTAGCTTTTCTATAATTTTGTGACAAACATAATAGACCGCCTGTAAATTTACAGCGCTTCGGACAGCTGGGTGCGTCGTAAATTAGAATGAGCAACTTTGTATATTATTTCTTTCTTCGTTTCTTACATTAGAACTTTTGTTATACACTTACACATTAATATTTTATAAATAGTTTATTTTGAAATATTAGAATTAAGTAAAAAGGATTAATAGCTCTCAGAATATCGACAATGCAGGGTCTGCAACAATGGAATTCACTTTGCGCTCGCGAATATCTGTGAATTACGTATCATTGTTGTGACCTGAAGGAGCTGTATGAAAAGGAGTTATAATTGTCTAATTTATGTTGATATTTGCATGAAAATATTCAGTTTTCGCACCAAATGCTGTAGCATTTGTAGTGAGTAGAGAATTTGTTGCATGGTTTTAAAATACTCTTCTCTAATCATGGCCCTAATGGAATGCATTTCTATATTGTCCAGGTTATCAGGCTTCTTTTTCCAATATAGGTTTACAAGACGTTTGTATTAAATTTTGTGCAGTTGTAGAATTCACACATTTCTGACAACACTGCGATGGAAACAGTGAGTTGTAAGCTAAGATGTTAGTAGCGCACAAAGTGCAATATTTCAGTACTATATAGCCGTTTCCTCTAATACGGGAAAGTAAGTGCTGTTGTAGCACCACTAGTTTTAAATGGGACGCACGAATTTTGTGTTCGCTCCCCCATAACACACTGGTGCAAACATGGAACTCCCATAATTTGGCGGGAATACTTCAAAGAGTGCCCAGCAGGGCGAAAGTCACTGCAACTTTTTCCGCGCCGAGAAAATGTGCTAACAGTATCCAATCACTTTGAACTTCGCAAAGTTTCAAATTTTGTTTTATTTCTTCTCTTTGGGATGTTAATTGTTAATTCTGTTTGTAGTAGCGCTTACCCAGTTCTTCTGCAATTGCTTTCTTGAGTGTTTTTCTTTCCTAAACAGTTTTTCGATATTGAGAAACCTAACCCACCTTTCTTCATTAAATAGACTCAATATTCGCGAATTTGACATTCTGGATAGTTTTTGAGAATGTAACTCTCGCGAATGTTGAGGGATTACTGTATTGTATTATTTCTTAACGATTATTGGTATTAACTATTGTGGAATGTCCTGCTCCACTTTCATTATTTCGTCGGTTCCATACGTTGTGAAATCTGGCTTCATCTCGTTCTCCAATTCTAGTTCGTTCACTAAGTCATCTCTAGAAACCACTGTCATGCTATCACATTTCTTGTTACAATTGAACCACAAGTTAGAACATTTAAGTCCTGCCTTCTTGCAGTCTCCATTTTTTGACAGATTTTATACATTTGCATGAAACAAGTTTCAATAAAGCTGACGGTGTAGTTTGTAACAATGTCGTCACAGGCGCAAGGCCATGTTTAGTTCTTTTCCATCCCCAGTCTTCAGGATTTTTTCGACGCCTAGCCATTGCTGGACCTGATAGTAGACTCTTAAAGAGCATGCAGCACCTGCAGATGTAGGTAGTGCAGCAATGCTTGGCTTTTAATTGAAGGCAGATTTGATTTCAAAAAACATATCTTCATTTGTTCAGTGATGTTCAGTGTTATTCACCAAAAGCCACATTCAATACGTCATCGACGGTGGAATTTTATTGCACAGAGTTTCTTGGAGTATATCCAAAGATCAAAACTTTCCGCTATTTTCTACCATTCGAAAGTAGTTTTGGACATGCTGTCAAATTATACTAAGAAAGAAGAAATCTGCGAAATATTTTGCGAATGCTAATTCAACAGTCAATTAACGTCCCTAGCCTTTTTTCGTCCGGGGCCTCCACCAGCGCGCTTCCATCTCCCCAAGCCCCCCCCCCCCCGTGCAACAGGTGCTGCTCCCCTCTTCCCCGCCCGAGCCCGCGGCCCGACAACCCGACGGTGGCGTCGCTTGCCGCAAGGGGCGCGTTGTGGAGTGAGCTGTGTGCGGAGGGTTATTAGTTTCTAGATTGATTCGCAATATTTGGAGCGAAGGAATAGTCCGATTACGGTTAACACTTTTCATGTCAGAGCCTAGCACTAGCAAATAAGTATGTTAATACTTCCATCAGTAAAATCTTTTGATATTCAGGAAAACACATTCCTCAATAATCTTCTACAGTATGTAAATAAACACGAAGATAACAGGAAAATATAATCTTCCTCTTTTCTGAATACATTATTTCTTAAATTAAAAAAAAATTCCGGCTCAAATTTTTGAAAAATAACAACAACAACAACAACAAAAGAAAAGAGCAAAATGGCGTTTATCCCTTTCAGACCCTGTACGGACCGGATGGAATTATTTTATTGTGCAGTATTTCAGGGAGAAATTGATCGTTACTAAATTAATTTACGTCCACCAGTTCTTTATTTTATTGCTATTCGATAAAAATCAAGTATTATTCAGTTCAATCAACTGTTATTTAGTTCATGAATTTTGCCAACCCCGCCAACCTGGGCCCAGAGTATGGGAAACCAGACTCTGCCTGTCACAAACCAGGACAAAGAGAGGAGTAACGCCGCCGTGCTTGTCCTTCCAGCACGCTTTGTTGTTTAAGCGAGCTGAATCTTCCAACGGACTAAGGTCGGTATTTCGATTCTTAGGTGCCACATCGGGTACATTCCACCCGAACTGCCCGATTGTGTGTTCACGCCGTTCACCGTTCCAGGGCACACCCTCCGAATTAAGGTTGAGGTATGGTTCCCGTAGTTCACTCTCGGAGATTGTTTTGCCATTATAAAATGTGTTTAATGACTGGTATATCCTTTCCATGTGCATTCTTATAGTAACTTTGTAACATGTGCAGAAGATAGTTGAAGTTAAGGATTTTTCATGTGGTAGGACTTAACTGATTTTCGAAAGAATTTTGTCATGTTAATAAGCTGGAAGTGCAGTTTCTGTTTTTGAAAGGAGTATTATGGATGGTAGTGTCAACACCAAGGTGAAGTAATAAATCTATTAGAGCTATTTAAAGACCATTAAGAAAGTCATAAATGTATATTTTATAGGAATTATTGAAGAAGTTAACTGAACTTAAATATTACGCAAGAAATGTTGTAAAAAAGGGTAATTTTCTATAGTTTTTCAAGTAACTTCTTTTGAAGATGTTCGAAGTTATTCATGTGTCATTCATTATTAAGTGTCGGGAAAATCTTATTTGATACGAACTGTTGAAGACGATGAGCCAACTTGAATGTTGTACAATAGATGTTGTAAAAAGGGGTAAATTGCTATCGTTTTTACAAGAATTTCTGTTGCACATTCTATGTTTTCAGAAGCTATATTCATTCAGTTTAATAGAATACAAAATATTCTTTTGTACTTTCATTTCTATAGTTTAAAAAAAAGTCTGTTGAATATCCTGTTTTCAACAACTATAATCTATTCATTTCAATTGAATACAAGAGATATTCTTTTTGACATTTTGAATTCCAAAGAATTTTTTGCACGAAATTATATGAGTGTGTTGACGTAGTGTATGTTGAGGGATGACTTGAGTGCAATTTTCACAAGCAGAAAGCACTATGATACTCTGTCAGCTGAAATGCAAGTACTCCTCCCTATGACAGTACATTATCATCACTAGAGACCGGATTTTTATGTAATTAAATATTTTTGGTCTTTCTACGTATCGTTCTCAAAATTTTAATCTTGGCAAATTGTGGCCGTCCTAACACAATATCCAATTTTTTCGTTACATATTTTTACATATTTGGTACTATATTACACATTTTACATATTTTGCTATTTTCTCTACATATTTTACATATTTTGCTATTTTCTCAACTTGTTTTCTATATTCTATCAATTTCCTCACATATTTTTATGAAAAGAAGTATTTTCAAAAACTTCAGCATTTGTTCCTACCTTGTTACGGCGTGCTACTGCGTACTCAACTCGAGGTACGCTACGTGAAGACGCGGTCGGATGTTCTCACAGTCCGGTGCCCCTACTTCAGTTATCTCAGTGGCAGGAAGTGCGCGCGTCAGCGACTGACATTTTCACCCTTAAGTATGAAAAGTATCATTGACGACCTTTGACCTTAATTTCCAAGAAACTTTGGCGACTGCCGTCGTGTCGATGAAAAGATTGCATGCTGCAGTTATTGTTGGCGCCAGTTTGTACGATTGGTTCTATTGCGTCTAGTCTGGCTGTTAAACTGCATATCTGCGTAGCAATTTGTGAAGCTTTTAGGAAAGTTGTATGGTGCAAGAGTGCATCAACGTGTGCTTACCAAATAATTTTTAAAAGGTTCGCATTGTTTCTAAAATTTGTATGGGAAATTTTTATAAATGTAAGTTGGTATTATGTAAAGGTGTTCTATAATTAGAGGATTTTAATATTACATATTATATCCGATATTACATTTTTTTTACATATTCTTACTGTTTTCATTTCATATTTATGTACATATTTTGACGTTTCGTACTACATATTTTTCCGGTCTCTAATCATCACTCCTCGTTGCATCTGAGATCCCATTTGTTCAGTTATTCGAATTTCTATTTCATTTAATCACAGAATATACTACTGTGATTCTAAATCGTTCAGCTAAGAGAAAAATTATTTAAGATAATCTTGCAGTTGATTTTCCATCCGAGGGTTTTTTTTGTAATGCTGTTCAATGTTATTCTTTTCTTTGTTTATTTGTTAATTTCTGTATGTTATGGTCATTTTGCAATTTGTGGCTTGGTTTTTCTATGACGATTCAATTATGTTGATGTTTGTGGTTATGACTTTGTGTTTGTTTTTTTTCAAAATTTCATAGAGAGCCACGTTCCCACTGAAATTCCCCACAGCCGATCTACACGTTCGGTTACAATAAAGACTGAGGCAGTTGGCCGTAGACAGTTAGCTCTGCTTGTGAAACAAGCTTCACGTAATCGCAATCGGCCTTTGGTCTGTCGCGGTTTCTTTTGCACATTTTCTATGTGCAGTTTGAACGTAAGTAGGATATCTAGTATAACGCCTAGATATTTGACATTTTTCGCCCAATTTACCTCATCTCCGCATAGCGCGAGCGGCCTCATCTGAGTGAATCACCGTCGCCGTGTGAACAGTTCCGCAGCCCTCTTCTCACATTGACTTTGACCCGCCGTAGCTTCAGCCACTCCTGGACCTGTAGAAAATGCTGATCCAAATACTTCTGGAGTAGCTCGATTCTTTTTGACGTAGCTATTACAGCCGTATCGTCCGCGTACAAGGCGAGTTCAGTTTGTGGGTGCGTGGGAATGTCGCGTACGTAAGGACTGAAGAGCGTAGGAGCTACCGCGCTCCCTCGCGGCGCTCCGGCCCGCACAGCGCGGCGCGGGTGGATTTGGCATTCAGAAGCGTGACTTGCAACGTTCTGTTAGCCAGGCACGAGTGGAGAAGGTGCACTAGGTACAGAGGAAAATTCATGGAGTGGAGTTTGTAAAGGAGACCAAAGGGATGTGCCAGACCTTGTCAAAGGCGCCGGCGACGTCGAGGAATACTCCACCTGTGAATCAGCCTTCATTGAAGTTGCGTCTTATGCGGTCCGTGATTCGCACAAGTTGATGTGTTTTTCACGGAAGCCAAACTGATCCTTATTTATAAGACATTTTTCTGAAATAAATTTAAGAATTCTGTTTAGTATTCACATAGTTTGCCGAGTGTATTGAGAAGGCTTATTGGCCTATACGACTCGGGGAGTTTAGGGTTCTTTCCCTTCTTATGAAATGTAAGTACATGTGCGTGCTTCCACTGACTCGGAAAGTGTTGAAACATGAAAATTGCATTAAACAATGCGACTAATTGGTTTGCTGCGGCAACTTCAAAACGTCGTACGAGATGCCGCCGGACCGGGAGCTTTTTTAGCTTTCAGCTCCGTGATGGCCGCTTTTACTTCAGCTTTTGTTGTGAAACTCGGCTCGCCGCCGTCACCGTTTGTTGCATTTCGACTACATGCGGTATCGACGGCGCCTCCTCGACAGGCTGAAACTGAGATTCTAAGACATTAGCGAGGAGTTCAGCCTTCGCCTCGTTGGATTCTTCGAATTCTCCTGTGCTGTTCCGAAGCGGCAGCACTGAAATCGGCGTCGTAGAAAGCATGCGTGAGATTTTCCACAGTGAGTTATCTTCAGGTTTGAGGCCTGATGACCATTATGATGGCCTGTCCTATTTATGATTAGTATTCCGCTAATTCGATTTCCACTTTGCGTTTCAATCGATATAGCTCCCGTTTATCAGCTGGGTGTCGCGTGCTCTGCCCACCCCGCGCGCTCTGTTCTTCCTGGAAATAAGATTGATTTAATATTGAGTTAATGGCTGCTCCTTCTTAGCGGAACGTTGCTTCTCAGCTGCTGCGTTGAGGGTGTCAGTCACTGCTTCGGCGAATTCTTGAACTCCGCCTTCTATCTGCTGCGGTCCTGAAAGAGCAGACGCGTCAGATATGCGTTGCTGCAGCTCCGTCTGAAGTTGTTTCCAATTAGTGCGCCGCTTCTCGTCGTGAGTGCAGTAGACATTGTCAACCCCCGCGCCTCATATCCGCCATCACCGGGAAGTGGTCTGAGGAGAGATCATAATTTATCGAGAGTGTGGGTAGGTAATGGATTTTCTGGCAAAGCGCGATGTCTAACACATTGCCATTCGTGGTGAAGGGAAAGAATGTGGGTGCAGATGGTGCAAAGATCTCGCAGCCGATTGCGTCAGCAACAGCTTTCAGCTTACGGCCACGCGGGCAGGTGATGCGGGAGCTCCAGGCCGCGTGTTTGTCGTCGAAATCGCCAGCCACGAGTGTTGGAGTGGTGTTTGCCTCTATTAGTTTTGCAATATCTGCAGCTAGTAGGGCGCACGTTCCCGAGGAGCGGTCAGAACGAGCGTGCAGCGAAATCGGCTCCGCGTTCCGTTACAGAAATATTATGCCGAGCGAGAACGCTGTGTGGCTCAGACTGCTTCGCACGCGAACAGATGCCGTTGCAGTTCCTAAATGCAACGGGGCCGCAATTCCTGTGGAAAGAAGGAGACGTAGCCATTATTTAAGGAGCGGGGTCGGGACGTGGTGTAGGTGAGGACGGGGCCGCGGCGGCGGCCGGCGGCTGGCGCTCTCGGGCGGGGCGGGGCGTGGGATCAGGGCATCCGCGTACGAATGCTCCTGGCGTCACTGCTGGCGCTGGGGGCGTGGGCGTTCGCGGCAGGGCGCTGCCGCCTGGCTCGCTGCTGTGCCTCCGACTCACCCCTCCAGCCCGTCCCGAGCAGGGAACCGCCGTTGCCGGGTGACGCAACGGCGGCCCCTGATTGGCCAGGGCTAGAGTGATCCGCCGGAGGCAGGCCGCGACCAGGGGTCTGCTTTATTCAAATTGGTACGCATCCAATGTACAGTGAACTTACAAAAAAAGAAATGCACAGTGCGCTAGCGCGAGGTATACAATGTTACTGGAATGGCAAACATGTCTAAAAAGATTATAATACACAGCAACTTTATCGGTGAAAATATTAACATGTGCATTCTCTTGATCACAGAGCCAGATGGCAAATAATGCGGCTTCACGTTCCGCCTCAAAACTTGTAGTAGCGTATCGCCAAGTCCAAACTTGCACTTCTTCTGTAGTCAAATTTACGAAGCCGCAAGACGCGTCTGAGTGAGCATCACAAGTGAACTGCGGCGGATGGCCACGGTGGAGCGGGCGTTGGCAGGGCCACTGTAGGCCGACGCGTAGCATGCGGGCCAGGGGGTACGTGCTAGTGGCCCAAGCGTCAACCATCCAACCATACCTGCCAAGGACATCCGGAAACGTGCGTCGTAAAGCCACTGTCTGGGAACACTCACTACCCGGCGCACATAATCTGGATCTGCGGTCACTGTTTTACAAAGTAAATCTAACCATGAGCCCAAAAATTTTATTCGCTGCACTGGCTTGAGATCATCAGGTTCGCCATGCGCCCCAGCTTCGTAACCTGGAAACCGAGACGGGCCAGGTTAGAATGGAGCAATTGAAGCGAGAGTTCTAGCGGGATGTCCCGTAGGACATACCGCAGAACTTTCGCGGTTCCTGTGGAGTACGTGTGGTATTCCACAGATCTCTCGTCCAGGGCGGCGACAGCGTCACGGCACCCCTCGCGGGTGCCGCACCGAACTCGTACGGCGTCGCCAGGCACCTCCGCGGTGATCTCGGCGTCGCCGCAGGCCGTCTGCAGCCCCTACAAGAGGCCAAAGATGTCCGCCACCACGTAGAGAAAGATGTTGGGTGGGCGGCGGCTGCGAGAGACGAACGTGAACCAGTCATCCTCTTCTTCCTCGTCTTCGCCGGCTGGCGTGGGTGAGCCGGCGGCTGCGTGGGCGGCAGCGGCGTGACGGCGGCCAGCGAGGCGGCCGACGAGGCGGCCGGCCCTGTGCCCGTGGCCCGCTCGTCTGCATCCTCCTGGAAGCGGAGAGCGTGCGTTGGGAGCATATGCGCTCCGTAGAGAGGAAACCGCGACGCTTCACGGTCCCCCGCGGTGTTCTCACGCCAGCCCTGCCGCGCCCCCCATACCGAAGGGGTCGAGAACGGGAGCGCAGGAGATGGCGGCGACGACATCCTCGCTCTTTTACTAGCACTAAAAAGGGCTGTTATCCCACGACGGCCGACGGTGGCCACGACGCTCCCGTCAGTGGCTGGAGCAGAAATGCTCGACTCCTTGAGGCGTCGCGGCGCTCCGCTTATTAAGCGGCGCAGCGAGCGCCTCCCGCACGGCGAAGGGGTTGCTCCGCGGCTCGCTGAGCCAGCCCAAGCGCATCCTGGAGGCTCTGGGCAGAAAGCGGTGCTGGCGCTGGCGCTCGCCGCGCCCTAGCGACCGCTCAAACTAGGAGTGCACCGCGTCGCGTCGCTTGTGCGGACGGCAGTGCCCGTCGCGGCAGATCCTGGCACCGAATGCACGGATGCCCACTCATAAATGTAATAAGTAGAGACAGGATTTCCATGCAATTGCATGTTTTTATTTAAGCTTCGTAGAGATTTCAAACTTTGTAAATATATGTTTCATGAAAAAGTAGTTTATATAATGCATAATTTTTCAATGCATGTTTGCATGTTTTGGTAATGTTAATTGGAGACATTCATGCATAATGCATATTTGGACGTTTTTTAAATTAATACTGCGTATTTAGACACTTATCTAGACATATTTAAACTATAGTTAAGTACTTTCTTTTTATTTCTTATTATTTTCTCTGCATAATTTGTGAATATTACAACTAACACATATTTTGCATTAATGATATATTGATCTTAGATCCTGATAGCACGCAGTTCTATTCGGCGCTTATTGTTATTCATCACATTTTAACTTTCCTTTACATTACATGGATTTGCGACGCGAGTACACGCGAGTATGGTGAGCAATGAGTGCGAAACGAATTACACGCCATATGATTCGTCGCAAAGGATACAGAAGATACACGAAGCCAAAACTCAATATCATTTGATAACTGACAATGGGAGGGGAAAATAGTCAAGAGCAGGCTCTCAGTCTCCTTGCGTGCAACAGAGGACTAACACAAGTGTCTTAATTGAGAACTTAAGATTAAAATAACGTCTTCTAAGGCTTGTTGTGCAACACTTGTTAAACAAAGATTTGGATACAACGATTTTCTGGAGGATGGATGGAAATGTAATTTATTGCAATTGCTGTAATAAACAAGTAGATTATACTGTAAAAATTGATGAACTAAAATATATATCTACTGGTGGTATTTTCCTAGTCGAAATGTTTAGTGCTCAAATCTAATGTTGCGGCATAAATTATATAATTTGAAATATTGAAACTCAGCAAAGAATAAACCAATATCAATGAAATAAATATGAAACGAAAAACAAAACTTTAATTTTTATTGAAGTGAAAATAATTATTTTCGAGGTACTATTAATATTTTTTTTTCAGCTTTGAGAGTTTTCTGAGGTTCGAGAAATTGTTTTGTAGAAACGTTTTGGCGCATTGTTTTTAAATAATCATTATATGTAGTAGTACGCATATTCTTTTCAAACATTTTTCTCGATCATACGGATTGCTAACATATAATCGGAAGGAACCGTATGTGAATATTATGCGATTTCTAATGGGGCAAATCCGATCAACAGCTTTTATTTTATACTTGGATGAAGCAACTCCGATGCAGCGGACACCGACGTGAAGATAGCTGACCTTGCGGCGAGCCACCTGGAGGGCGCAGCATATTGCAGACACCGCTGGGGCGAGCTGGTGAACTTCAAGAGAAAAGACCTCGAAGGAATTCCTCAGTCTGCGGGCGCTTTCAAAGGGTTCCGTTACTCTGAGAAAGAACCAATTTGCAAAAGTTATAGCTTTGAAGTAAATGAGAATAATTTCTATCTGATAATAGGAAGTTACATGCAACTCAAATGCTTAGTGCTTTGTACAATTCATTTAATTGTTCAAAACAGACTGTCCTAAATTGAAAATTAGGATATTTTAGTGATTTTATTTATTTGTAGTATAACGAAGGTTTCTAAAAGGAATAATTACATTCCAGAATTTATAAATAATTTTGTATATAATCACATACTCTTATAATATTGAATACTTTAGTTATCAGTATTATTGCAGGGTAATTTTCATGTGTATAAGTGTATTTCTATTGTATAGATTGTTTGTTCAGGATTATATTGTTTTGTATTAAGTGTATTTTTTGCAATTGAAGGATTTGAAATAGAAACTTCTATTTCTTTCAAGGAATATTTAGTTTTATTATAACTGGAGAAGGTCTTTGACGAACCCAGACCCTAATATGTGTGTAGTTATTAATAGCTCGCATAGATAGTAGTGTGATTAGGTGAGAATTATACATATCGAGTGTCATTAGGCAGGTCACTCGATGTCATTCGTTCTACTTCCAAAGGAAAGAAGGTAAAGACGGTGACAATACAAGGCAGGGCATCCCGCATCCATACTAGAGCTCTGCAATCAGGCGAAAACAACCACTCCAGACTCTCGGGCTCCGCGCCGACGCTCGGCGAAGGGATGGGGACCTTGCTCGGAGGGGAAGAGATAGCTGTTTAACTGACATTTCGACCGGCGGCCTTGCGGCTCCCGCCGAGACTTGGGACTCGCCGAGCGCCCGGGCGCTCGAGCGCTCGAGCGCTCGGCCGCTCGGCCAAGCGCCGGACTGCACAGTAGCTTCGCCCCTCAATGCATGTACGGGATATAAAGTCGCCGCATGTAGTGATCGCAACATTTTCAGTTCATTGTAATCAAAAGAAAATACAATTTCAATGAAACGATTAATCTGTTGAAAAGTAACAATTTATCGATTGACTGGAAATAATTTTATAGAGACAAACAATACATTTTTTGAAAGAATTAAGGCAAACAAAGACTCTGAAAATATTTTATTATTTTTTTTCTATATTTATAGTGCTTAAGGGAAGATAATTCGTTGCGTACCAATTGTAATGTCATTGAAGTATCTTACAAACCCGAATATAAGGCGTATTTATTAAATACAATGAATATTTGGTCATAATTTCACGAGTATATAAGAAAACAGCATATGCTAAACAAAAATGAGGTGGGTACTATTTTCCTTGCGTCAAAACGTCTTGTCGTCATTGGGCGTAGTAATTTATTGTGAAATAGTTGATGTAAGCCGCCATGGCCTTTATATTTGTCGACTCAGTCGGCGGCCAAACAACAGCGGTCACGGCACATCAGCTTATTCAACTTAATAATTCAAAATACATTATTTACTATTATTACTATTTACACGTATTTACACTATTTACACTATTATTTACTATTTACACGTTTAACCTTATTTTAAATTCGGCAAAAGTATGTATTCACGAAATGATGCATATAAAGTTTTATATGTACGAGTACAATGTTTTTCAATTACTCCATTATTTTACGTTTCAATGCAAGATAAGCGATTAATTGTAATTAAAAACTCGTAAAAGCTGAAATTGTGAATCATTGGCATTTGTGGAGTAGTATTGAAGCTCCACGAGACCCCCTGCCTTTGGGTGAACTATTGCTCAGCGTGGAAGAAAGCGATAACAAAGGTTATGCGAGGTGACTCAGTGGCTCCCACGCAGCGCGCCATCGCCTTTGCGTCGAAATTTCCAGGAAAGAACAGGAATCAGTTGAAAGAGAAGGGTCGAGATATGTGCACAAAGCTTTCCTCGAAAGGTATTGAGAAGCTCGCAAGATTATAAATAAAACTAAAAGTACAATGAGCTCAAAACAATGCTGGGGTGACTGAGGCATCCCGCGCGCCTACTGCCGGGTTAAGAAACTAAGACCTGCGTCTCAGATGCCTGAAAATTACAACAACACCTACAACAATATTTGGAAAAAGAAAACAAAAATACAAAAGTGGAAGGGAAAGCTACTAAAATATTTCATTGCACTTGCATCTAAATTTAGCAGAGCATTTGTATTTACACCATATAAAATGAAGGAAAATTAATGATTTTATGTTCATTAGAATAAAATGGACAATTTCCGAAACATCCGATGCGTTGTCATTACAAAGAACGGAATTTGTCTCTAAAACTTTTGAATGCCTTTTTTTGAAGTCACAGGCAGAACTGCAATAGATCCACTTGAGGTTCTCCAGTGCGTCCGGGGAGTCGATTTTTAAAGCTTTTTATTCTTTTTTTATATTAAAATGTATTATTTGAAAATTAATATTAAAATTCGTCTATATTTTAAATTTTGAAAAAAAGAAATTATTGGTCATTTATTTTAAAAACCATTCAATACTCCTTCCTTTTCCTGAAACATGGCATTAGATATTTATTCCGACGTGTTACGGGGCGCAGTTCACCTGAACAGGGTCCGCCGGTTGTCGAGTCTCGGCCGGTTGTCGAGACCGGCCGAGTCTTGGTCGGTCGCCGGCTCCCGGGAGTCCGCAACCGGCTGCGAAGGACAGTCGAGCGCGTGGTCTCGAGAGAAGAGAGGCGAGCGAGCGCTGGTCGGTAAAAATCGCGGAGAACGCAAACCTCTAATCCATTCATATGAAGGAAAGTTTATCTTCCTTATCTTCAGAAATTAGAATCAGTACATCATCATCTGATGGAGTCATTAAACGTTGTTGAAGACATTAAAGTGTCTGGAATTAATGTTTGGAGTTGTTACGGAGAAACTACATAAAGAGTTAAATTCAAATCGAGATTTGAAATTTCTCTAAAATGTAAAAAAAAAATTTGTGGTGAAAAATCAGAAAATGCAGAATTTGTGCTTACAGTGGCTTAAATTTCGTCTTTGAAAAATAAAAAAATTGGAGCCATTTTTGATAAAATTTTTATACTTTCTGGGAGCTTATGTTCAGTATCATAATATTTTGAAGAATGTTTTTGCTGAAGAATGAATTGTTTCGACTCGAGTGAGATGGACAGTGGTTTCTTCAATTTGGAAAACATTCTACGCGTGGTTTAGGCGCTAGTGGTGTTCACAGACGGACAGACGGATAGAGAGTAGGACTGACAGACGGACTTTAGGAAAAGAACAATTTTTTCGGTATCAGGGGACCCCTAAACGCGTATTTTCTTTGAAATCTCGAAATCGATTTTCCGCAGCATTACATAACTTTCCCTATGCTACGTATATTACTCCGTATATACGTATGTATACGGGAAAATAAACTAGTGGTGTTACAGAATGGCACAGATTTGCCTGTAGTAGTTCTCTATTTTCTTTGGTCTTGGCTAACAATTCGGACTTGCCACATTCTCTGGCCAGCTGCCATCTACCGTCGCCCAAAGTACATTTTTTGACATGTTATTAATATTTCGGTTTCCTAATGGTAGAACGGAAATATTAATTTTAAAATATTAAAGAACACTAAAACCTCGTCCTAAATGACAATTTACTTTGATAATTTTGGAGCCGTTTTTAAGAGAATAGCGTTTATGCGCTACTGTAAATGCGAAATTTGAAGCTTTTTTTCATAGGAATCATTTGTGTTTTCGAAAAACTTTATTTAAAGTCATTTGAAGCACTGTAACTAACAAATATAATAATGTTTACAAATTGCTGGTAATGTGCATATTAAAGATGTGAGAGATCTTTCAAAAAAATTAGATTTGTGTTTGAATTTTTGAGAAAACAAAAAAACACTCCAAAATGAACTTTACGTCATTCTAAAGAGAGCAATTAGCACTATCCATTCGAAAAGTTTGAAGAAACAATTTGGAGCCATTTATGCAAAAATGGCGTTAGAGCGTTTCTGAAAATGCCATATTTTGAGCTACTTTTCACAGAATGCGGCTGAATTCTGGAGAAACTTTACTTGAAATTATTTAAAGCACATGTGCTCATTAATGTTCTAATGCCAACGAATCGCCGGTAATGTAAATATTAACGAGAGAGACAAGTTAAAAAAATTACATTTTTGTAATTTTTGAAATAACAAGAGAATATAGCAATATCTTGTTTATGTCATCGCATACAGAAAATAGAGAAAATCTTGTTCTTGTCATTTTTTAAATGAAAATTTTTCTCGCAATATTGCCAGAAAACGACTACAATTTTCAAGAAAATGTACCTGATCCTAATGAAAGAACTCCTTTTGAACAAATTTCACTTGGAGGAAAATTCTCTATCTTCAATTTTGTAGTTGTAGGAAGACGCTGAAAAAAATTGAAACTTTCGGAATTTTCGAAAATTCCGAGTTAACCGTTAAAATCGGATCTATGCCAGCTTAAAAGGTGTATTTTACTCTATTCTTATAAGAAATTTAAAGAAAAAATCTATTTTTTGAGAATATTTTTAAAATGCCCGGTGGACTTTATGTAAAGTACCCCCAGATTTTTAAGAATGTTTTTCACAATCGCGGTTCCTTCAGTGGAACCACATCAACCGGGGAATATTCATTTTGGAAGAAATTGTCCTTATGTTTTAGGCGCTAGTTTTGTTCACTGACGGACGAACGTTTTGAAAATAACCAGTTTTTCGGTATCGGGAGACCCCAAAAACTGTATTTCCGTTGAAATTGAGAAATCGATTTTCTGCAGCATTACATAACTTTCCCAATACTACATATATTACATATATACTACGTATATTACTCTGTATTTACGTATGTAAAAAACTACGTCCGCATACGTGATAATCTCTTTCATCACAAACCTGATATTTACTCATATACTTGCATAAATAATAGATGAGCATAAACAGAATTATAATTAGAATTTTTACTTCTTAGTAAGAGACGTTTTACAATAATATAACCGCAGATTGTGCTGAATTTCAATTCTTACGTACGTCCTAAACATAACTTTGCGGCCGCCGAAGTGGGGCGATCTGTCCTTCGTAGTCGATGCGGTGTTATCTGGGTTCAAAAAAATCGAAATTTTGGTTTTTATTTGCTTGAAAAGGGTAGATTTTGATCTTGGCAAAGGAATAAAATACACATATCAAAATATTAAATGAAACAAATAAACATTTTTTGTGTTAAGTATGATTCGGAGCATCCATCAATCATATTTAGCGAAGTACGCATCAATTCCAAAATCTAATATTGGCATAACCAAACAAATAATCAATCTTCAGGTAAATAAAGAAACACGTGCCTCTTTTTTTTTGTCCAGAATTAATGATATATATTCGTGTCATTTTCTAACACTTACATACATTTAATAAATATTGGTGTCAATTCTTGTGCGATTTGACGTAAAATGGTTCGTATTTCAATTCGTTTCGCTGTCACCGATAAGAATATAGATGACTCACAAGTCACCTACGATATTACCCACAATAGCATGTATGATACAATGTCATTCATTCTGGGGGCAGAGTGAACATCGGAAATACTAAATACTAAAACTCTTGAAACCCTAATCAATCTTTTTTTAGTTCTTCAGCATTTGCATCAAAGACTGACCGAACGCATTTCGTTAGTGCATGGGTAGGCAGAACGCGTCCTCATTCTAACAATTGATTTTTTAGAACTGTATGTAGTGGAGTTTTTCTTGTGGTAGTTTATAGAAAATTGAACAAGGAATAAGTCTATATTTTTTCAAATTTTATCTCTGGAGTTTATATAGAAATTTTACTTAAAAATACATTTTTCAAAATGAAAAAAATAGTTTTTGAAAAATTTATTTACAGAAAAATAAAATTCACATTTCAAAGTATTAAATGAAACAAACCAGAATTTTTTATTTTTCAGTATATTCGGAGCAACACTTGATCTTCTTTTGTGAAGTACCTGTAAATTCCAAAATTTAATATAGCCATAACTACACAAATAATCAATTTTCAGGTACATAAAAAAATACGTGTCTCCTTTTTTGATGTCTAGATTTAAGAAAAAAATATCATAAATTTTGAAGAAGGTCGTGTCAACTCTTGTGCGATTTGACATGGAATGGCTATATTATGTTTTAACTGTAGCTACCCCTTAAGGTGAAGGGCGAATTATCACTAGTATGAAATACGTTATTGGTCACAGCATTAACATTCAACTAAAAGTGGTTTACATTAGAATGTGAATAAAGGAATTTGCCTGCGGTGGCCTTCATTCAAACTATTCACCAAAATGAAACTGTATCATTGTTTAAGAACGTATCCAAAGTTTCTGGGTATCTAACGAAATCATGGGCACTTTCACAGCTCTGGGGCCTTCAAAGTTTTCATTCAGTTTCTTCACATTGAACATGAGTATTATAGATAGTTGAACAGAGATTTGAGTCACTCCTTATCATTTAAGTATCTAATCATGATACTAACCATAATACTAATTCTCAATGCGTGGAGGAACATAATTATAGCATTTCACGCATCCTCCTATTCTATGCAAAGAAGACTTTTTCTTCACGTTTATATGGATAATTTTAACAATTCCGCGCTTTTCCCGAAGTGGACGTCCATGAGAACAAATTGATTGGGGTGGCGTGAGGTCTCCGCCTCGCGGCTCGATGGCGCCGCGCCATCTATTGTCCTCGGGTCCAATTAGGCGCTCCCGGCATTCACCCGAGCACCCACACCACGCCATGCCATTCCACGCGACGCCGCGCACCCTGAGGCGACACTGCCTGCTTTATTTTTATTTATTTAATATTAATATTATTATATATGTTTCTACGTATTCTTTTCTTAGATTTACGGATCCGTCAACTAATAAGGTTATTGACACACAGAAGTAATGATTGACTGATTGATTATTTGGAGTTTTCTGGCGCGTCTGTTTAATGTTGTATAACGGGAGGTGGCGGAGACCTTCCCCCGCTGGATGATGAGATGTGACGTCGGCTTGCTGCGATTTTCTACAGCAGATATCCGTCTTCATCCTCTCACCTCCTTTGTCGGGACAAGTTCTATGCTCTGTTCTCCCGGCATACGTATAGTGCATGTAACTGCGAGGTGAGAATAGGACAAGGAAAATGGAAGGAAAGATTGCGCGTTGATGAGGATACTGCTGCGGCATTCACCTGGTATTGACGGAGAAACCACGGAAAACTACCGATTGAGCTGCTACAATTCTCCTCCAAACAGCGACAGAATTCGACTTAGATATCTATTTAGTGTCGAAAATCCTGCTCCCGTGGGGATTCGAAACTATGAGGTCCTGGTCAGTGGCACTGTAGTGACATCCGTTGATGCCCTAAGCCTCCTCTTGCCACGAAACAAATATATTATTAATCGTAAGAAATTAATGGAAAAACGCGTTCGAAATGCTTTTTTGCAGCCTGTGCGGACAAGTCTCCACAAGCGAGTGCAGCGGAGCGGCTGCGAGTGCGCGGTGAGCGGGGGGAGCGCTAGGGGGGGGGGGGGCGGCCGCGGCGGCGAAGGAGCCGAAGGCGACGCGCGCGCCAATTAGCGCCTGCGATTAAGCAGCACGTAAGTTGTTAATGAGTTTCCGCGCGGGCGCGCGCGCCTAATGGCTCGTTAGCGCGCGGCCTCTGATCACGCGCCCCGCCCCGCCCCGCCCCGCACCCCGCCCCCGCCACGCCACGCCCCGCCCGTTCCGCTTCCCCTCTCGGAAGCTGCGCCGCACCTTCTCGATTTCCCCTCGCTCACCGGCTGCTGAGATAGATCAGTGTAAACATCATAGAGTTTACGGCATCGTTGAGTGAGCGGTTCCAGAATTCGAATGTTGACGGTGACGGACTTGCGACTAGCAAGATTGACTCGAATGCAACCAAGAAACTTCAAGATGCTGCAAGAAACTTCTAGCGGCCGGAGCTCCCATCGATGGTTTTCCGTAGTTTCTCCCTTCGGCAAATGCCGAAGGAGGACCTTAAAGAACCGTCTATAAAGAGCGCTTCATATATCCTTTCTCACCCTTGGCTACCCTTCTCTTAGACATACGTACTTACATGCACTACACTACCAAACATCACGAGAGGCTAGACACGTGAACGAAGAGAAATCCGACCTGTAGATTGGCACTAGACACGAAGGGTGCCGTCAAGGAGAAAACACCACTTCCGGGCACAACACACACTACTAATAGGACTAATGACTTCAAAAGAAGACACGCTCCGAGTCAATACTCATTCGGGCACATCGCCTTCATCTCTTCCTTAGCCTCCTCCTCTTACTCATCATTATCATCATCATTGGAGATCAAAGGAAGCCTTGCTTTACTTGTTTGTGAATTCGTAAGACAAATATTTGATTTATAATAGTATAATATTCATTTATATTAGCTAGAAACAGTTTTCTTGGCATTTCATGTAGAAAACTTGACTTAGCATTCAATTTGTCAGGAGGCTGTGAACCTCAGGCTCATCCAACAGTTATTTCAAACGATCAAACTACATTTTCCTGCAGTTCCAATGCTCAAGGAATCTTTTCGTCGTTGCCGACCAGCATGGACGTGTCATGCAATTCGGCGAGTACTGGAGAAACTCTAGCTTACGCAGTTTTTTTTCTTCCGAATAATCAAGTATTGCACTGAAATCAAGGAATTGACCAAGGGCTAAATTTTCATCAACCTTCTTCAGTCGAAGTGCAAATTCACACATCATTACAAACAGTTCTTATTCTGTTCAACCCGGAAACCCGAAACCAAATAGGTCCTCGGACACTCTCTCTTCTCAGCGGGAGATGCTCATCTTAAGGCTGATCCTCGAAAGGGAGTGAGTGACTCTTCACACACTGTTAATGACAAGAGGCAAGAACCAATAGTCAAACATGAATAACATCTATAGACAAACACTATTTATTCGTCCTAACAACAAAATCTTTAAAAGATTTAAATCCTGTTTTACAGAGCTTTTCAAAAATTTGTGACGTGCGGCCACCCGCTGCCACCAGATCTGATGTGCCACCCTCGGAGCTGACTGGCTTCAGCGTATTCCTGAGGCAGCGCATCACTTGGAGTACTGTGGCTGACTTCGAGGATTTTAGTGAGATGGGGAAAGGGAGGGCAGTTTCCTCAAAGAGAAGTTTTGTTACAACCAATGCACCATTTATTACAGTTACATGGAGAGAGAGAGAGAGAGAGAGAGAGAGAGAGAGAGAGAGAGAGGGGAGGGGCGAAACGATAGACCAGATGAGGGAATGCACAGGTAGTCGAGCTCAGACAGTGGCGGCCTCTTGGCTCCCATCACTTCGTGGTCCATGCGCGGCGAAGACGACAGCAGCGGTGGCGGCGGCGGCGGCGGCGGAGTTTTGCGAAACATGTCATCATGGGCGAGCTTTCCTGATGTACTGGTGCAGGTCGTTTCACAGTTCTCACGTACTGCCTCTGACTCTCATGGGACTAGCCCGTGCCTCACATGGTCCCGTCTGCTCCGCATGGTCCCGTCTGCTGCTCCTGGCTCCGAGGGGACCCGTATATATTGGCCCTCGCTTGCATACAGCAGCACTTTCTAGGAGATTGTGCCGCCAAGATGTTATGCTTGCCGATGCAAGCCGCTAACCTTCGGTGTGGAGTAATGATGGCTCGCCACAATTTCAATAGTAGTTAGTGGTGCTACAGAATGGCACAGACTTTATCTTACTAGTTAGTTTTCTGCTTTCTTTAGGCTCGGGTAGCTTTACGGTTTTACCACACCCGCTTATCAGCTGCCATCGCCGCCCAAAGAACTTTTTCTTCACATTTTCTCACTACTTAAGTAGCCCTACTTAACATGATGATAGAACTGAAACATGACTTTAACATCAGTATAGAAAAGTAAATACCACGTCCAATATACCAGGTTTTGTATAAACATTTGGAGCCGTTTTTCAGAAAATGTCGAAACACTTTGATAGCTCAGGGAGGGTTTGTAGGAGTTTCTGAATTGAAAGAATAAAGTTTTTGCACAACTACGTTTAATGATTAATGTGTTATGTAATCAAGTGATTACATAACACAGTTTTGACATCACATTACCAGATAGCTGGAACACAGTACTACTAAATTTCCTCGTGCGAGTTGATCTGGTAGCAACAACTACATCAGCACAGACAGCACTGGCGAAATTCGTTGTGTTGTACGAACTGGCAGGAGCCATACTTCGCAGAATTAAATTAATACATTTATGCGTGCTAACTGGGAACAGCACGAGGTTGCACTAATAAGCTGAATGTCTAAGTGATCTGAAACGGATAACCTACGACCGCACAGAGTACACGTGGAAGTTGCATGCACCAACTGGGAACGGCCGGAGGTTGGACAGAAAAACTTACGTGTGATAGTCGCACGGACCACAGACGTGTGTGTCTCAGCGTCGCCTTCTGCGGAGAAGATTTCGTGGCCTAACGGCGAGGGCGTCGTTAGGATCGCGAGCGCTGGAGCGCATCGGGACGGGATGATGAATGGCTTACCACAAGCTGCCATTAAAATTTGGTCATCGAATTTTCTGGAGGTTTTATCCGTTGACAGTGGTTAACGGACGAAGGAAGGCGCTGCGCTCACGCGCGTTCCTACGGAATCCGTGGGCGGCATCCGGTGGAGTGATCTATCGGCTCAACGCCCGCGCGCTGGACGGTTACAGATCAACCATTCTGCCTTGCGTTGTATGAAATTAAAATTGTATTTATTCTGCTTTGGTGTGGGCCGAACAGAGTTTCTGTAAATAAGAAATTTAAATCTTTAAAGAGACGGAGAGAGGAAGAGCGAGGGAGGGAGAGGGAGAGCGAGCGAGGGAGAGAGACAGCGAGGGAGAGAGACAGCGAGGGAGAGAAAATGAGCGAGATAGAAACACCGATCGAGGGAGAGATAGAGCGAGGGGTGAGAGCGAATGAGGGGGAGAGAGCGAGAGAGGGAAGAGAATGAGGAAGAGTCAGCGAGGGAGAGAGAGCGAGGGAGTTAGAGCGAATGAGAGGGAGAGAGCGACAGAGGGAAGAGAATGAGGAAGAGTCAGCAAGGGAGAGAGACCCAGCGAGGAAGAGAATGAGATGGAGGGAGCGAGAGAGCGAGGGAGAGGGAGCGAGGAAAGCGAGGGAGAGGGAGCGAGAGAGCGAGGGAGGGGGAGCGAGGGAGAGAGAGCAAGGGAGAGGGAGCGAGGGAGAGAAAGCGAGGGAGAGAAAGCGAGGGAGAGAGAGCGAGAGAGTGAGGAGAGAGAGCGAGGGAGGAAGAGAGAGCGAGGGAGAGAGAACGACGGGAGGAAGAGAGAGCGAGAGGCAGAGAGCGGATGAGGCAAGAGCAAGGGAGATAAAGCGAGCGGAGGAGAGAGGGACGACTGAAGGAGATAGTGTGGGAGAGCCTTAGAGAGAGCAAATGAGGGGGAGAGAGAGGGAGGGAGAGAACGATAGAGAGAGAAAGCGAAGGAGAGAGTGAGGGAGGGAGAGTGTGAGGGAGGGAGAGTGTGAGGGAGGGAGAGTGTGAGGGAGGGAGAGTGTGAGGGAGGAGAGTGTGAGGGAGGGGAGAGCGTGAGGGAGGGAGAGCGCGGGAGAGAGAGCGAAGGAGAGAGAGAAGGGGTGGGAGAGCGAGCGAGAGAGAACGAGGGGGTGAGATAGAGAGGGAGACAGAGAGCGAGGGAGAGAGGTGTGTGAGGAGCGAGAGAGCGTGGGAAAGCGAGCGAGGATGGGAAAGAGAGAGAACGAGGGAAGGAGAGAGCGAACGTGAGAAGGAAAGAGCGGCGGAAGGAGGGAGAGCACGATGGAAGGAGAGAGAGCGAGGGAGAGATAGCGAGAGAGAGAGAGCGACTGAGCGGGAAAGAGTGCGATGTGAGCGCGAGAGAGTGCGATGTGAGCGAGAGAGAGCGCGAGTGAACGAGAGAGATCGAAAGTGAGAGAGATCGCGAAACGGCTTCCTTCCTGCAGCTGTCAGATCTCCTCCACTAATAATGGGTTTCGAGATTGCATTCATCCGATCCTCTGTCGGTGAGGATAACTTGTTTGGAGCTGGCAAGATGATCTGTTCCAAGTAACGTGATATTTCTAATGGAGGAGAAATTCCTTTGTTGGAATTGATTTGCTGAGTGCGTACATGGTCGAGTAATCGCACTGATGTGATCTTGGGGGCAAACTACCGGCGTTTTCGGGCCTGGCCCTTCGCAACCTCTCAGGCATATAGGGCTATGGTTTACTTTCTTCTTATTTTACTAAAGGTTTTAACCTGCGGATCGCTCGGTATCCTTTACGTCCGACGGAGCGCATATTCCACCATACACTACACTCCAACATGCTTAAGGGCTCCTCTCATCTGCGGTCAGTAAACTGCGAAGCCCGCCGCGACCACACATAGTACATGCGAGACAAGGACAAAGTATCATACCCAGGGTTGGACTCGAACCCACTACCTTCTGGTCGAAGCATTGAGTTTGTACACGCCATTAACCATCAAAGATATAGATGTCAGCCAGGATGATACTTTTCAATAATATTCTAAGAGTAATGGTTGTTTTAGTTCTACCATTAGGAAGACAAAAAATTGAGAAAATGTGGAAAAAATACTTTGGACTTCGAAAATGGCAGCTTGCAAGACAGGGCATGACCGAAAAGCTAATCCAAACTAAAGAGAATACACAACTATTTCGAGAAAGTATGTGCCATTTACAGCACTACTAGTTTTCACTTTCTCTTGTACCTACTGGAACCGTTATCTCGCGTTCACAAGGTAGAATATTTGTAACTTAACTGCTTGTCACTGTCAAACGCTGTACCTATGACAAAGAGTACTCGCAACGACTAATACAAGAGGCAGATAACTATCACCGCTTCAGAAATGGTTCGCTTCAACGCATCGGCCAATCACTAAGGGTCCTCCCGGATAAGATAATAAAATGTCCCCCTCATCCAGATGAGTTATGAGTAGTTGCACTATACTTCTAAAAATAATACTTTGAAAGGTTTCTTATCCCCCGTCCCACCCCCATTTTTCGTCAACTTAACATTATTTTTTAGGACTGAAAAAATATGATGATTAAGAAAACAATTTATACTCTCAGAAACATTTTTTGTGATATTTTCTCAGACCCAAATTCAAACACAAAAAGAATTTCCTCTACCGAAGATACAGAACCACAACAGATACTTACTACAGAAAATACAGTGCCACTTCCGTTGACAACATACTACGCCGCAAATTAAAAAGAAAAAACTGAAAACGTACGCAAGCCGCACTTCACTCAGCCAGAAACCATCAAAATTTATTTGCATTCCGTTCTTTGGAAAAATATCACAAAAGGTAGCTCATATTCTTCACAAATACAATTTTCAAGTTTCCTTCACCACTCACAAATCTCAGAAACACCTACTCTCACCTCGCAACGCCACCCCACTCATGGCAAAGTCAGGAGTTTATGAACTCTGTCACAATTGCGAAGCTAAATACATTGGCTAGACGGGCAAAATCTTCATTGTCAAACTTAAAGAACATTTACATGCATGGAAATTAGCTCCGGACAAAATCGCCCTCAGTTCCGTTCGTTCTCGTCGGCGATACTAGGTGCGCCGCTACTGAAGTGTCCGAGATTTCCAGTTCCGGAACTGCCATATCGAGAACGAACGATGTCGAAACTTGACCTGTTATCGGGGTCCGCCGACCGCGTCGAATTGAATGCTGGAGGCATCACTGGAGCTCTCGCTACCGTTTATCGCGCAAACTCCAGCCAGTCAGGCAGCATCTCCTTTTGAATTTAAGGAAAAATATTTTTTGCGGTTTGCCACATTTGTACGTTGATCAATGCATAAGCAATCTTGCGGCACCTGTAGTTTTTGTAGATAGGCTTATAACAAAAATATTGAAAAATAATAATACTGACGAATATTTATTTCGTCTGTTTTCACGAAATGTATTTTAAGTCATATTTAATTTTCTAAAATTTTTCTTGAAATTCATTTCTATTTTCTTGGTTAAAAATGTATGTTAAATAATTTCCACTTTCACTAATCCCAGTCGTTCGACACCGAACCTCTATTTTTTTGTCTAGTTCTAGACGGAAGATGTCATTTGTTTTTGAATTAGACATTCTGTATCTTTAGGTACCGAAAGCTCGCTTTCCTCTCAATTCTTACCCAAAGAAAAGACGCGGAGTGGCGTAGGTGACCGGTGGGTGATAGGAGAGCATTGGGCTCAGATTCCCAACGCAAACATCAGACGCGTCTCAGGGGGCAAGTCGATAACCCCGACTTCCGACGTTGATATCTCTCCGTCCTACATGTTCTTCCAGGAAGGTAAAGGAAATGGAAAAAAGGTTCTGTTAATTGATAGATTTACGCGTTAGGTCCCATTCTTATGCCAATGATAGAATTAAAGTCAATTAAAACATGTATTTTGTAATTTCTAGGCTTTTACTAAACTACAATATTACACATTTTTCTATTGCCAACAATGAATTTCCCTTCATTTTACTTCGTGTATAATATATGTATATGATAATGAATTATGTATTTCAAATTATTGAAAACTCTACCTGTGTTTGGCGATAGGGCAAGAAGTGAATAGACTGATCTGCAATGGGCGCCGTTATTAGGTCGTCAATTGCGTCACCCAATTCAGAGACCCGGCGGCTTACATCAACTGTTACACAATAAATTGTGCCCAGTGACGAAAAGACGATTTCACGTAAGGAAGAACAGTGTCCATATCAGTTTTGTTTAGCATATACGTTTTTATTATGTAATGATGAAATTAATAGCAAATGTTAATTGTGTTTAATACGCCTTACATTCGAATTTGTAAGAAACATTAATGGCATTTGCAATAGGTATGATATAAATAATTTTTTCCTACGTATATTTTACTTTCCCGTATACGTACGTATATATGGAGTAATATACATAGTATAGGGAAAGTTATGTAATGCTGAGCGAAAAATGACGAATTTTCGGCAGAACAAAGTTCGTTACCGGGCCGTGATAGCGAAAAGTGGATAAATCCAGTTGCTAAATTAAGAGAAAAAGTCACCTAACACGTGGTGTAGCCAGAATACCTGTTTTGTAAGTCCTTGATACCGAAAAAAACAATTGAAAGGAAAACGGTCCGTCCGTCCGTCCATCCGTCCGTCCGTCCGTCTGTCCGTCCGTCTGTCCGTCTGTCCGTCTGTCCGTCCGTCCGTCCGTGAACACTGCTAGCGCCTAAACCATACGTATAATTTCTTCCAAAATGTATATTCACCGCTCGATCTGATTCTAGTCGAAGCTTTGAGATTTTGAAAAAGATTCTGTAAATTTGGGAGTACTTTACATGAAGCCCCCCGGACATTTTCAAACTTTTTTCAAAAACTGCTTTAAATTTTTTCTTAAAATTTATTTTAAGAAGAGAGTAAAATACACTTATTAACGTGGCATAGGTCCGATTTTCACGGATAACTTTGAATTTTCGAAAACTGCAATAGTTTTAAATTTTTCGACGTGTTTCTGGAACTACAAAATAGAAGATTGAGATTTTTCTTTTCAATAAAATTTGTTGTCCATAGTGAGTTCTTTCATGAAGGTCGTTTTTTTGAAAATTATAGTAGTTTTACGTGCAATATGTGAAATTAAAAAAAATATATAAAAACAAGATTTTCTCAAAAACGGCTCCACATTTTTTCTTCAAACTTTCGGTAGGTATAGTGCCTAATGAATTTTATGAGACGACAAAACGCCATATTGCTCTATTCTTTTGTTTTTTAAAAATTGGTTTAAAAAATTCTGACTTTCTTTAGTAGTGAGGGTACGAATAATTTTGTAACTACATATTTTTCTAAGTTAACTTAGTGAAGGCAAATCAACGATGTATTCCATTTTCATATCGGTTAGTCTAAAAACGTTGACTTTTTAGTACACATATTTACACATTTTATCCGAAAGTACAAATAGTTTACCCGTAAGTACACATTTTTACATATTTATGAATATTTCCATTGTCTGCAATTTTTTGCATAATTCCTTTATCTTACGTTTTCTTATACGGAATCGCAGAAACAAACAATTCAACATTGTCAAAACCATTTTTCCTGTAGTCTCGTTTCTAATGCGGCGCTATTGCATCGCGTTAATATGCGCCTGTCGATAAACACGGGTGAAAAACAAAAGGAAAAGGCGCCAATGCAATCTTGTGTGTTAGTTCCTGTTCCTGTGTGTTAGTTTTGAGCGTGAGTATCGCATAGAACAGATGACTGCTTAGAAAGGAAGTTGATAATAACAGGTCGATCAGGCGATATCACGCCCCCACGTCGCATCTTTCAAAGGTCTCCCGTGGCCTTGATAACGTTAGCTACGTCATCTCCGTTCAAGCTGCGTGGGGCCAGAGACTTTCCCTGTTCATTGAAGCGCGAAACTACGCAAGCATGAGTGGAATATCTGGCACTTACCTGCATAGTGCGAAGTTAAGAACAGCAGATTCGAAGATCTAGTTTTATAACCGGTGGTTGCGAAACACAAAATCCCTGATGTGACTGATGGCGTTCACATTTTTCATTAATTCTGCTCTCAACCGCCAAGCGGGACGGACGTAACCTAGAGCCGAGTTGCTTGTGCAGTTAGCAGTGCTTGAATCAAAGTCTTATCAGTGCTTGTGCGATCGAAAATTCTTCTGCATAGGCGTAGACCACGCTCGTTTTGCCGCTTTGCGGCAAAACTATAATACGAACAATTATATTATCAAGACAAGTGCACCGTCACATAGACAAATTCTTAAAGTGAGGTTATCTCCAGTTTCGTGACAATACAGAACTAAAAAGTAAGTAATAGAATAAACAATCCAACTAAACAAGACAGTGAAATATCTAAAATGTTATCAGAAGATGTCCCCCTAGGGGGACATATCAGCAGTTCCATAGAACTACTAAACAATGAAAGTACAAGTGACTCGTATGCAACACTTGCGAATTCGCAGTTCGCACACGAAAACCAAATGGTAGATATTCAGCAACAATACCAACATCTACTACATCAAAATCATATGCTACAAGAACATCTTCAAAAATTAGAACAACAAAACCAAATACTACAACAACAACTTCAACATTCTCTGTCCGGTGCAACAAACAACGAGGGGGCAGCAGCAGAATATGTCCCACGAGCACCTGTGGAACGTACACAAACGCCTGAATACCAACACCATGCAGAAGATACTTCAGGAAGAAACAGCAGTGAACAACAATCAACAAGTGCACATCAGCAGATAACAAAAAAAAGAGGATCCACAAAAGTAAGTGACTATAGTGACGCAAAGCGTAGAATGCTAAATAATAGTGCAACAAAAGACCTTACTCTAACAAATAAATACTCAATTTTAGAAACAATTGAAGAACCAAATGACAATGTAATTAATTTAGAACCACAAAATGAAAATGTAAAAATACCTCCCATATGCATTAGAAATGCAGGAAACATAACACTCCTAACAAAAGATCTCACACAATTAATAGGAAATGGATTCACACTTAAAACCACAGGAGATTCGGTAAAAATATTTCTAAAAAATGTAACTGAATACCGTACAGTTAGAAAATATTGTGATGAAAATAATGTGCCTTATTCCACATACTGTATACAATCAGAAAAAAACTTATCAGTTGTAATAAAAAATGTACCCCTAATATTCACTGAGGAAGAGATTTTTAATGAATTAGAAAGCCTAAATTATCCAATAAAAAAGATTAACTAACAGAGAACAAATACCCTTTAAGGTAGTTGCATTAGAACTAGCAAATTCAATAGAAGGAAAAGAAATATTTAAACTAGATAAATTACTTCATTGTATTGTGAAAGTAGAATTAAGAAGAAACCCCAAGGTCCACCCCAATGTAAAAAATGTTTCATTCATGGACACACAAAAAATTATTGCACAATGGCCCCAAAGTGTGGATACTGCACACAAAACCACTGGACAAAAGACTGTGATCTATTATTATCAACAAACCCACCACCCCCAATCTGTACTCTATGTAAGGAAATCATATGGCTACATCAGATTAATGCAAATACTTCCCAAAAAGAAAGAAAATGCAACAACAATCTCAACTCAATAACCAATATCAAACTCTACAATCTCAAAATATTTATGAAAATAAAACACTCACAAACATACCAACAACAAACACATATTAATCACAATCCATTACACACACCAATGACATTTAATAACAGACAAAACTTACCCACACTCACATATGCTCAAACAGTTTCACAAAACAATATTCAATCAAACATAACACAAATATTGATGCAGATGTTACCAACAATAGTTAATCAAATAATAGCAATAATAATTCCTCAAATTCAAAGCATAGTGTCAAACCAAATATCAAATATAATAAGAAATGGATAAGCAGCCCAACTTAAAATCTATAACACTTCTAAATTGGAATGCAAATGGATTATTAAATAAAAGAAACACACTTATTCACTTCCTAAAAAATCATTCAATAACAATTGCATGCATAACAGAAACACACTTAGTACCAGGACAAACATTTAAAATACCAGGATATAATTGCTACAGAGAAGACAGAATATGTCAACATGCAGCAGGAGGAGTAGCCATCATAATCAAAAAGAAACTGGACCAGTCATTAATTTCTATCCCAAAATTGAATGATCTTGAACTGATTGCAGTGAAAATAACGTTAGGAAATGAATATCTAAATATCATATCAGCATATAAACCACCTAAAAAACAAATCAATATAAATGAATTAAAGCAAATATTACAAAGTTCAGAACCTACCATTTTAATGGGTGATTTAAATAGCAAACATATCAATTGGGGCTGCAAAGTGAACACACCAAATGGAAGAAAATTACTAAAAGCTTCAACAAATTTAAACTTCCAAATCATAGCACCAACAAATCCTACTCACTACCCGAAAAATCGTAACGCACAACCAGATATCTTAGACATTGCCATCATTAAAAACCTAACTCATACCCTCTATGCTCATTCTTTACCTGAATTAGACTCTGATCACTGTCCTGTAATACTCACTTCAGATATGTACTACATTAAAGCAGAATTGCCCCATAGTATAGATACAAAAAACATAGATTGGATAAAATTCCAAACAAATGTTGATAACGCCCTTATGGCCCTTCCCATAAACCGATTCATGAAAAACAAAGAAGAGATTGATTTTGCAGTAGATACCCTCACTAAAATTATCCAAAACGCAGCGAAAGAGGCAAATACTAATCCTAATCATAAACCTAAATTAATGCAACAAACAATACCTGTTAACATCGAAAAATTAATTCAAAAGAAACACAGAATACGACGGCAATGGCAGCAATACAGAAGCCCAGATTTAAAGAAAGTGCTAAATAAACTAACATGCCAATAAAAACAGCACTAGATGAACACAGAATCCAACAATATAAAAATCACATTAAAAAAATAAACCCTAAAGACAACAACTTATGGCAGTTTACAAAACAAATATTGAAAGAACCAACAATTATACCTGAGTTAAAGAAATTAGATAAAAAAGCTACAACAACAAAAGAGAAGTGTGAAATATTAGCGGAACATTTTCGAGAAACTTTTGCTGTAAATCCAACTTCAAATAATAACAACACAATCCAAATTATTAAGAATGAAATAATAACAGTTCCACATCCAGTAAAATATATATCACCAAATGAAACATACCAAACAATTAAACACCTGCCTAAGAAAAAATCAGCTGGAATAGACCAAATTCCTACCATAATTTTACAAAAACTAAATAAGAAAACTATAGGCTACTTAACTGCAATATTCAATTCAATGTTAAGAATAGGGTACTATCCCACAAAATGGAAACATTCTATAATAATTCCAATACCAAAACCTGGTAAAAACCCAGCATATACAGAAAACTATAGACCCATAAGCCTAATCCCTATAATAGCTAAAGTAATGGAAAAATTAATACTTAAACGACTTCTGAAATACACAAATGAAATATCATACATACCACATTTCCAATTTGGATTTAAAGAAAAATACTCAACGACACACCAACTTTTAAGAATCACTGAACTAGTATACAAAAGTTTTGAACAAAAAAAGCATTCTCTAGCAGTTTTCTTGGACGTAACTCAAGCTTTCGACAGAGTTTGGCACGAGGGTTTGATATTTAAATTACAAGAATCAGGCCTACCCCATTACCTAGTGAAAATAATACAAAGCTTCTTAAAAGAAAGAGTTTTTTCTGTAAGAATAAATTCCACCTATTCTTTACAAAAAGAAATCACAGCAGGAGTACCACAAGGTAGCCCATTATCTGCAACCTTGTTCAACATATTCACAGCTGACTTCCCAACAACTCAAAACACCACAGTAGCATTATTTGCCGATGACAGTGCAATATTAACCTCCAACAAATGCCTGAATACTGCTATAGATAATTTACAAGATGAATTAAACAAGGTAACACTATGGGCAGATAAATGGAAAATAAAATTAAATCCCAATAAATGTTTAGCAAAAATATTTACACTATGTCCAATAACCACGAAACCCAAACCTCTAAAGCTATTTGATAAAACACTTGATTGGTTACCAAAAAACAAAGCGATAAAATATCTCGGTGTATTAATGGATACCAGACTAACATGGACTAATCATATAAATGACAAAATTATACAAGCAAACAGAAGACTACATAAATTATTTCCATTAATTAACAGAAAAAGCGCCCTCAAAACAGAATGTACATTAGTGCTTTACAAAGCAATAGTTCTTCCCATTATAATGTATGCATGCCCGATATGGTACAACACTGCCGCAACTAATATAAAGAAAATACAAACCTTCCAAAACAAAATCCTTCGTATAGCTGTAAACGCCCCCTGGTTCATTAGAAACAGTCAATTACACTCAGAATTAAAACAGAAACTATCCACCAAACAATGCTCAAACGTTTACATTCTTTTTTCACATATTTACATAATATACCAGCAACTGACTATTATAACCTTGGTCAATCAGCAACAACTTCTCGAATCAAAAACAGATTCCCATATGACAAATATTTAATCCAATTTGCTGACCCCCCATAAATCTTTCAGAATTTGAACAATAATAAACAAACAAACAAAATCTGAAAAATAATAAACAATAATGAGGAACCTGTTGGGCTTCCCTTAATTCTACTTATTAAAGAATGAATGTATTATATGAATGTTATCCCTTGTTCCTTCGATGATTGAATTGTACTGTCTGTTGGTTATTTATTTTTGTAAGTTTTGTGGTTTGAGTTGGTTTAAATGAAAACAATCCCTGTAAAGCAATTATGCTGGCCTGTGGAAAATAAAAATTAAATAAAAAATAAAAACATTTTTCATTCATTATAAGGTTATTTTTACTGATTTGGGTCCAAAATGTTGCGTACACTTAGTGCATAGTCCAATGCAACTGATGGCGTCCATATCTCATATTTTTCAAAAATAGCGCTTAGCCGGTTGATGCATAACACCGTCCATATATTCTAAGACATT